>JAQFYQ010001743.1:0-12782 GCA_034694885.1 Buchholzia appendiculata | reverse complement strand
GTACAGTTCTAACAGAGAAAGCGCTTGATGGTACAGTTCTAACAGCGCTTGATGGTACAGTTCTAACAGAGAAAGCGGAAGATATGGATGAGTCTAGTGGAACAATGGCGTTACCGAAGAATGATCTGACTGTTGACATCAGTCCGGAGCAAGTCAAGTCTGGACGAATTTTATCAGATGTCAAGCCGTCAATTCCTGCAAGCGATGCTCAATACGAAGCTGCAGTAAACTCAGATTCGTCAGATGTTATTGCGTTTAGAAATCCCATCAAAGTGAAGCAAAACTCTTTGGAATTTTCTCTGAATTCTTCTTTCTCAGCTGACGAATCGACGTCCGAATCTGATCTTGAGTATAGTCAAGAGGACGATGATGCTGCACATGATAGAATTCAAGCAGTGGAGTTTAACGACCAACTAAGTAAGCGACTTGCTGCAGGTTCTCATGAAGCAAGATTTGCTCAAGATGGAAATATATCTGATGATGTCATTCTAAGTGCAGGGAGATCCAACATGGATGATCTGATTAATCAGATATATGAGGTTTCCAATCTGGATAAGGACCAAGTGCTGATATCTGGATTACAAAACTCTAACACTGTTCCAGAACCATTTGGTGTAGAACAGCTCACCATGGATAGAGCTCAGGACCATCATGAAACTGAAACAGGTAAAGTTCTTCATGGCATGACTGCTAGAGATCTCTCTGCAGATGATGAAGGTACCAAGTTTGACCGGGACAGCGCTGAATCTGCTTTCTTCTTAGACCGATCACCCACTGCGAGTAGTTTTGATAGAAATGCACTGACGTCATCACTTGCTGAGGCGCTCGTGCGTGGGGTCGTTGAAGGTGCTGTGGAGATCATGATTCGTGATTACAGTCCAGATGCAGATGATGATGATGGTCCTGCTGAGGAAGTGATTGACAGAAATCATTTACAAACATTGGATGATTATAGATCTACGCAGAATCTTCCTCATTCGGTATCATCTGATTCAACTTCATCACAATCTACATCTTCAGATGACATCCCAGACACACCCGTACAAACAGTTGAGCTGGGTGATGAAGATGGCTGGGCGATTGCTTATTACGACCTTGCACAGGCAAGTAGTGAAGGAAATGAGTTCTCAGATAGAACCTCAACTGCCCTTGATTCTAAAGATGGCGATGCTGCATTTGACTTTGCCAATGTACAGATTCTTGATGAAGATGCAGTGAAAACGTTCGTAGAGAAACCCATAGGTTTGATAACTTCTGAAGGTGTGAATGAGGCAACTGTGTTGGACAGCAGTAGAGAGGCACCTGTCTCCTCGCACGATGGCACAGGTGAGGCAGTTATGTCAGGCAACAACAGTAGACAGGTGCTCGTCTCCTCGCTTGAAGGCAAGGCTGAGGCAACATTGTTAGGCAACAACAGTGGAGAGGTACTTGCCTCCGCGCTTGAAGGCAAGAGTGAGGTAGCTGTGTCAGGTAGCGACGAGGAGAGAGATGCCTCACGTGCTGGCGGAGCTAGGATATCTGTCAGTAACGACGATGGTCTGTATTCAACTACTGACTCTGCTACGGCAGCGCTTGGCTCGGCGACACAAGACGATATTGGTTCGCCTGCTGGAAATAGAATTACTTCTATTTCTCCTGCAGAACATGTAGAAGATTATTCAGTGCTCAGTAGAGGAAGTGAGTTCACAGTCGAGGGAAGGTACAAGGTTGGCCAAGATGTTCCACAGGGAACCGCATCAGATGCACAGGATTATGTCATTGCTCAAAATGTCACGGCAAAAGGTGGAGGTGATAAGGCAGAATTAATTGATGACAAAGCAGGGCTTGTTGACGATAAAGTAAAGTTGGTTGATGATAAAGCAGAGTTCGATGAAGTTAAAGCAGAGTTTGGTGGTGATGAAGCAGAGCTTGGTAAAACAAAGTTTGTTGATGTCAATACAGAGTTATTTGATGACAAAGCAGATTTTGGCGATGCAATCAGTGCCCAACACACCCACACTGCTGGTAATCTGGTCGACTCACACTACCTAATGAATGCAACGCCAGTGACCAATCTGCATGAAGACAACTCAGGAGACATCAAAGACAACTCGGTAGACATCAAAGACAACTTGAGAGACATTAAAGACAACTCTGTAGACATTAATGTAGAGAAGAAACCAGACTCTGTTGGTCAATCCACAATGAATACTACCGCCATTGACCAGCTGAAGAAAGGACCAATCACTGACAGTGAGTACACTTTATCGGGCACTCAGAAATCTCACATCTCTGATCGCACAGTGAAGACGCAAGGTGGTTCTCAAGAGCTGGCAGATGAAGGATTAGATCAGGGTGATGATCACCTTGCAGTAATCTCTAAGAAGGATATTTCAGAAGATCTAGAGTCTCATGATCTTTTAGATGTCAAAGAGACCAGAGATTTGAAATATCCAATGAATCCTTCGTTACAGGACCAACCGGCAGCTCTGGCCAAAGATAGCAACAAACAGAATCAAGGCGCAAAGTTCAACAGAGACATACAAGCAATTAAATCTGATGACTTGCCAGAAGTACATCCAAAGCCTATGGAAATGCAGTGGAGTAGGATCAGCGTATCTGACGACTCCGGATTCTACACATCGACCGACTGCGGAACAGATCTTTCCGCGGACGAGGCGAATCCTAAGCGACGCAAGACCACTGGGAAACAGAGTCATCCTGGGGAAGTACCACACACTCCTGATGACGACAGACGAGAAGAGATTTCAAGGAAAAGTTGCATGGATGATGTCATACTGGAACAAATAGATGAAGGTCACATTACAGAAGAACAAGCAGAAGAAGAAGTTGTAGGTCAAGTAGCAACAGAGAATGAAGTTGCAGGTCAAGTAGCAACAGAGAAAGAAGTTGCGGGTCAAAGAGTAACAGAGAAAGAAGTTGCGGGTCAAATAGCAACAGAGAAAGAAGTTGCGGGTCAAATAACAACAGAGAAAGAGGTTACAGGTCAAATAACAACAGAAAAAGAAGTTGCGGGTCAAATAGCAACAGAGAAAGAAGTTGCAGGTCAAATAGCAACAGAGAAAGAATTTACAGGTCAAAGAGCAAGAGAGAAAGAAGTTGCGGGTCAAATGACAACAGAAAAAGAAGTTGCGGGTCAAATAGCAACAGAGAAAGAAGTTGCAGGTCATAAAGCAAGAGAGAAAGAAGTTGCAGATCAAATAGGAAGAGAGAAAGAAGTTTCAGGTCAAATAGGAAGAGAGAAAGAAGTTGCATGTCAAATAGCAACAGTGAAAGAAGTTGCATGTCAAATAGCAACAGAGAAAGAAGTTGCAGGTCAAATAGCAACAGAGAAAGAAGTTGCAAGTCGAGTTGCAACAGAGAAAGAAGTTGCAGGTCAAATAGGAAGAGAGAAAGAAGTTGCAGGTCAAATAGCAAGAGAGAAAGAAGTTGCAGGTCAAATAGGAAGAGAGAAAGAAGTTGCAGGTCAAATAGGAAGAGATAATGAAGTTGAAGAATGCACTTCATCTGAGTCAGGTAAAGCATCACGTACAGATGAACCTGCTGGTCAAGCATTATCTGGGCAGGACATTGCTGATGCAGTTGCAACTGAGGATGCTGATCAAGCCACAGCTAAAGAAAGAGTTGTTTACGAGGCTGAAGAAGAAGTTGATGACAAAGGCCCAACACTTAGCGTCAAAACTGGCAAAGTTATTTCTGGTCACGCTGATGATGGGCAAGGAATTTCCGTGGAAGGAAGCAATGAACAAGGAACTTCCAATGAAGGAACTAATGAGCAAGGAACTTCCAATGAAGGAACTAGTGAGCAAAGAACTTTCAATGAAGGAACTAATGAACAAAGAACTTCCAGTGAAGGAACTAATGAGCCAGGAACTTCGAGTGAAGGAACTGGTGAGCAAAGAACTTCCAATGAAGTAACTAATGAACAAGGAACTTCTATAGAAGGAACTAATGAGCAAAGAACTTCTAGTGAAGGAGCTAATGAGCAAAGAACTTCCAATGAAGGAACTAATGAACAAAGAACTTCCAGTGAAGGAACAAGTGAGGAAAGTATTTCTTGCCAGACCTCGACTGGACAAGGAATTGACGATGAGGTAACAGCTGCAAATGGAATTGATAGTGTAATCAAATCTGGTGAAGGGATTGCAGTTCACACAAGTACTGGCCCAGGAACAGCTTATGCGTCTGAGAAAATGAATGTTGGTGAATCCACAGCAGAACAAGGATTTGCTGACGAATCCGAATCCGAGGAAGGAAATGCTAGTGCAGGTGCAACCGAAGACAGAATTACTGGCATTGTCTTAAGCGATGAAGAGATTGAAAGAGGATCCTCCGCTGATGGCGGAAGTGCTGGTGATCTGACATCTGGAAGAGGAATTTCAGATGACACCAAACGTCAAATGGATTTGAATGGTCAGAGAAAATCCGAAAGTGGTGTTTTAGCCAAAGCATCAGATGCAAGCGGAATTGATGGGGAAGTCACCTTTGACCAAGGAAATACAACTGAAAATGGATTTACTGGGCCAGTCACATCTGAGGAAGGAGTAACTGGGCGAGTCACAACTGGGGAAGGAATTACTGGGCCAGTCACTTCTGAGGAAGGAATTTCTGGACGAGTCACAACTGGGGAAGGAATTACTGGACCAGTCACAACTGAAAAGGGAATTACTGGGCCAGTCACAACTGGGGAAGAAATTACTGGGCTAGTCACAACTGGGGAAGTAATTTTTGGGCCAGTCACAACTGGGGAAGGGATTACTGGGCCAGTCACAACTGGGGAAGGAATTACTGGACCAGTCACTTCTGAGGAAGGAATTTCTGGGCGAGTCACAACTGGGGAAGGAATTTCTGGGCGAGTCACAACTGGGGAAGGAATTACTGGGCGAGTCACAACTGGGGAAGGAATTACTGGGCGAGTCACAACTGAGGAAGGAATTACTGGGCCAGTCACAACTGAGGAAGGAATTACTGGGCGAGTCATAGCTAAGGAAGGAATTACTGGGCCAGTCACAACTGGGGAAGGCATTACTGGGCCAGTCACATCTGAGGAAGGAATTTCTGGGCGAGTCACAAACGATGAAGAAGCAATTGCTGGAAAAGCCTCACCTGAACGAGAAAGTGTTTTGGAACCCACAACTGGAAAGGAATTTGTGGATAAAATCTTAACTACTCAGTGTATCGTTGACGAGGTCGCTGCAGAGGACAGACTTGTAGATCAAGCCAAACATGAGTCGGTACTTGGTGGTGAAGAGAAATCTGAAGTGGAAATTCTTAGCAAAGAATCAGTGGAGGGCAAAATTGATAGTGACATGAAAACTGAAGAAGCAATTATTGGTCAAGAAGCAAACAAAGAAGGAAATTCAGGTCAAGCCATATCTGAACAAGGAAATTCAGGTCAAGCCATATCTGAACAAGGAATGTCAGGCCAAGCCCTAACTAAACAAGGAATTTCAGGTCAAGCCCTAATTGAGCAAGGAACTTCAGGCCAAGCCCTAACTGAACAAGAAATTCCAGGCCAAGCCAGAGTGGAACAAGAAATTTTTGGTGTGTCTGCAATTCAAGAAGGATTTTCTGATCAATTGACAGTGGAACAAGGAATCGATACTCAACTCAAAATCGATGAAGAAATTACTGATCTAGTTTCAGAGAAACGTGAAATTTCCGATATAGATACAATTAAGAAATTTGACAAAGGAATTAGAAGTCAATCCTCAAGTGAAAATGAAAATGCTGATCAGACCACAAATGAAGAAGGAATTATCGCTGAAGATTCCACTGAAGGATTAATTGCTGAACAATCCTCAACTGTGGAAGTGCTTGACGATGAAACTAGAAATGAATATGGAACCACTGGTCAAGTGTCAGCTACACAGGGAATTGGAGGTGAATTCACAGGTAAACATAAAGTCACTGATCAACCGAAGGATGAACTTGGCTCGAAAGACGTTGCTAAGCAACCAGGGTCAGAGAAGGATGTTGCTAAGCAACCCGCACCAGAGATAGATGTTGCTAAGCAACCCGCACCAGAGAAAGATGTTGCTAAGCAACCCGCACCAGAGAAAGATGTTGCTAAGCAACCCGCGCCAGAGATAGATGTTGCTAAGGAACCCGCACCAGAGATAGATGTTGCTAAGGAACTTGTGTCAGAGGAAGGTGTTGCTAAGCAACCTGGATCAGACGAAGATATTCCTAAGAAACCAGGATCAGAAAACGATGTTGCTAAGCAACCTGGATCAGAGAAGGATGTTGCTAAGCAACCTGGATCAGAGGAAGATATTGCTGAGCAACTTGTATCAGAAAAGGATGTTGCTAAGCAACCTGCATTGGAGGAAGGTGTTGCTAAGCAACCTGGGTCACACAAAGGCATTGATAAGCACCGTTCAGCAGATAAAGACGTTTCTGTTCAGGAAGCAGGTGTGAAAGGTGGGGATGATGAAATCATCGGTCATGTAGAGATCAACAGGGGCA
Source organism: Buchholzia appendiculata (assembly GCA_034694885.1). NCBI lineage: Eukaryota > Metazoa > Annelida > Clitellata > Enchytraeida > Enchytraeidae > Buchholzia > Buchholzia appendiculata. Next base: position 6,314 of record JAQFYQ010001743.1, on the reverse strand, counting down.
TTACTGAACCTGCAGCTGACAGTCCTTCAGAAGCTAATCAGGTTCAAACCTCGAACACAACTACAGGAGGCGTTGGCATTCTTAATACAGTTCTTGTGCCTAAGGAATCAAGTGACTCTGGTGATGTGTCATCGCATGGGGATTCCCAGCAGTCTACTGCACAGAAGGGTCCATCACCTGGTAGCACTGGTCAGCCAGCCAGACAGAATCAAGGAACACGCGAGAAAACAGGTTCCTCAGAAAGTCCCCAAGTTCGCGAGACTTTAGAGAGTGAGAGCAAGTCAAGGCCATTCACAGACACGGAAGTACTGGGCATGGACTTCGCGCCGGACCGAAGGGTACCCTGGCTGCCACAGCTGTTACCACACCAGGACCAGAACACTGGTAAAGAAGAAAGTGCCGTGATACTCGGAGGTCATTCGAGGATGACTTTCTCCGGAAGCGATGACGACAAGAATGTCGAGTTCCAGTTCATGGGACTACAACCGAGCACCGTACATCATCCAGCTCCTGTACAGCAGATTGATCACGTGCTCCGGGACACCCTTCCCTTCCCGTACACTGGGCAGAACTTTGCTCACAATGCTCTTGATATAGAGATCCGGCCTGGGTACGGTGGCAGAGCGTATGTGGAGGCTGCGGAAGCACTACCGATTGAGTGGGAGTCTCGTGCTAGAGCTGGATCTATGACTGGGTCAGTGACTCAGTCTATGACTGGGTCTGTGACTGGGTCTGTGACTGGTGACAAGGACTCGCAGAAGGTTCGAACATCAGTTGAGTCAAGTTTTGATGAGTCATCCGCTAAGTCTTCAATCAATGACGTCACGGCGGACTCGGCGTCACGTGACGTGACGTCACTCAGTTTCACGCCGTCCAGAAGTGACGAGGACCTGCTGGGCGAGGACAGCGAAGACTTCACCGATCTTGTTCCAGATCTCAGACAACTTCCTTCGCGCCACTCTTCCGAGAACCAATCCCAACACTCGTCGACTATACAAGCAGAGTTCGACGCTGACGACGATGAAAACCTGCGAAGATACGAAGACTTTGGGAGTGACATGTCCGGGGGCGGAAGTGGAAGTGACACGAGTCAGCAGGATTGGAAGTCCTTCTGGTGCTCGGCATCGGCTCTGGAAAGTGGTGCTCAACCTCTTGACCTCTACCGTGACCGATCACTCTCCACGGGTTGTCTACCTTCAGCTACGGCAGGGGCTGCGCCAGCAAGGCAGGACTTGAGGTCTGCCTCTATGGACAGCATCACGTACGTGTTTGTAGGACCCATGAGGGGCAGAGCGGACAACCTGGTGGTCGGTGCACTGGATGACCTGTACGGTGGAACTGATCAACTAAGACGACACAGGTCCGACCCAGATCAGCTCATTGCAAGGAACAACTCACGGCGCAAAGTCAGCGACATCACCGGCATGAGCAGTGTCGAGTACTCGCATGCTTCGAATGATGACGAAGATGATCAGGACAGTCTGGCAGAAGGACATCAAACCTTGGTGTCATCAGGTTGGCTTGAGAAAGGAGCAGACAGCTGGGAACATTCCACTGACGTGGATGCGTCATCAACTGATGGAACTGAGCAGCCCAAGGAAGACACCCAGCCTGGGTGGATCAGCGGTGAGCCATCCTCACATGACAAGGATGCTATCAGATATGTTGACATCGACATTGTTGACAAACATGACGTCACTGAAGGAGGAACAAGAAGTCATCCTTCAGAGAGCAGTCAGGTGATTGCTGGCACCATGCCAACAGGACCTACTTCATCCATGGACTCGCTGTTCACTGGATCTACTTTGTCCGTACAAGCCGGTGACGTCAGGTCAGATGCAGAGTCAGAGAATCTTGATGAACTCAGATCATCGTCAGAATATCTGCCCAACTATGAGGAGGCACCTTTATCATCAGATGCATTTGGTTTGGAAGGTGAACAATTACCATCTAAGGCAGATCAGAAGTCAGGGAAGAGTACGCTGGAAGGGACATCGCCAGGCTCGTCGGTAGCTGGAGTTGAGGTTGTAGTGTCTCCAACTGTTGATTTTGGTGGAACATCTGCATTGAAAGAAGAAAGTAGTGGTACATCACCGGATGGGACTTCAAACTACATCACTGACGCATCTGACAGGCATCCATCTCTGAGTGGAATGGAATCCCAGAGGTCAGACTTGAATACAGTGACAGGTACCGCTAACTCTGAGTCTAGTTTGACTGATAAATCTTTAACTCGTAGGGAGTCATCTCCATCCAGTCCCTCTTACCTACAGGTACCTTCTGATACCAAGTCTGATTCGTTTGAGTCCCTTCCTTTCATACACACCACACCTTCTGTGGAGTCTGAAGAAGATGCTCTGATATGTGAAGAAGGTTCGAGTTCTCCAAAGGATGACAGAACAACAGGAGAGCTTTCACCCTTGCTAACAGTGCCAGCCATGCCAGCAGGCAAGTCATTTGAGGCTGTGTTGGTAGTTGAACCCAATGTACATGAAACATCCAACACATCCTCTGCACAACTGGGTGATGCACAAACTTCTTCTCACGTAATCAAGTTGGCAGTTCCATCAGAGGAAACATCTGGAAGAGTCTACGAGGCAGTGCTTCTCAGAGAGCCTGAACAAGGTCAAAGTGAAGGTGCTTTTGATCCCGGGTCACATATCCATTTCGTGTATCCACAACTGACTCCTACATCCACTTCTACAACTACTGGCCTGCAGATCTCCACTGAGTCTGATGTATTCGTACCAATGAATGTGACATCCAAAGAGTCGAGGAGAATGTCGCAACCTTCATCCCCACTCCTAGTGGTTCCATCTGTGAATGTCAGGATTTACAGCGAAGCGAAACCGCTGAAAGACTCGCCAGTAACTGATCCTTCAGCATCAGTGACTGAAACCGATCCTTTCAGCTCCCAGCAAGTTGCTTCGCTTTCGAGTCAAACTTCAGCATTCCCAGCTGATCCCGTACGGTCAGCACTGAGCTCTGCTGAATGGGATGACAAATCTGAAGCATCTTTACCTTCTGTCATGGATTCAGGATTCGATCAGTTGAAATCGGATCAATCACATGTGGCGTCCATGGAAGTTGAGAGAAGGGCTCCACCTACAGTGAAAGATGGAGATACAAAATCAGACTACGGAGAGAGGACGGAAGATTTCAGTGAAACTAAATCAGATAAACAACAAGGTGATGAATCAGATGAGTATGACGTCACTGGAGTGACGTCAGATAGAGATGACAGCACTGGCGAGGCTTGGGTGTCCTTCATGTCGACAGAAGATGGGCGTAGAATTGGTGACATAGAAATGCTTGCACAAGAACGAGAAGAAGAACTTCATGAGATGTCAATGGAGGATGTTGTGGAAAGTGCCGCTGGAACTGAGAGCAGTGACGAAGAGATGGGAGAAATTCTGTCAGCAAGAGAGGACGATGCCGATTGGTTGACTAACGACAGCAGAAAGAATGTCAATCTAGATCTTGTAAATGCAGAAAGCACTCGGTCAAAGGCACTGAAAGTGGATCCAATGAAAGAAAGAGAAGAAATGTCTCATGAGGGATCTGACGCTGAAGAAGGCCAAGTCAAGGACAGATTGCATGAAGAGAAATCAGCAGCAGATTGGAACCAATTGCCTATTGAAGATGAAGTAGAATTCAAAGCAACATATGGCGCCACACATGCCGGCGATGATGATGCTGACGAAACAAACAAGGTCGATGTCACCGGAGATGTGTCAATGTCTGAGGGATTCAGAACAGGCGATGGCATAACACCAAGCCTTGATGAGACTGAGAGTGAAGGCTATTCGAATAGGTTGGGAAGTTCTGAGGCTGGTGTGCCAGGTGATAAAGAAGTAACGAGTGATGATACTGAGTCGGATGATGTGACTGATAGAAAGGATTTGCCAGAGACAACGGATCAAGGAGAAGAATCTATTGGGAAGACATCGGAAGTAAGGGAGGAAGAGGAATCGACTGAAATAACAGGAGTTCATGAAATTATCCTTGAGTCTATATCAGATCATCCTGATGCTAATCAAGGACAGTGGGTCAAGGACGGTCTGACTGACGGAGGTGACCAGAGCTTTGACGTCCAAGAGAAGCTGCCAGTAGAAGAAGGCAAGCTCCCGATCAATCTACACATCACTTCAGCTGGAGATGAAGACAACATTGACAGAAATACCCACCCTGCAGAAGTAGCTGCAGACAATGAACCAGTAAGTGAGGCTACATTAGAACAAGGCACCTTTCTTTCTCAGTCTACTCGGCATGGAGATTCTAGTAACATTGCATCAGAGAAAAACATGGTTGATAGTGATGACGTCACGACAGAACCGTTCACTGAGGCTGATGAGATAGAAAGAAATCAAACAAATTCTGAGTCCACCTTGTCACACACAAGTGAACGAGATAACATCACAAAGAAGGAAGTCGGTGCTAGTGAAGGAAGCAGCGCAGTGGAAGCGGTTGCTGGAGAACAACTCTCAGAGGCAGAAGAACTAGCCGAGTCCATCAGTGCAGACTTGGCAGGATTTAGTGACGTCACGTCTGACGTCATAAAGACATCCGAGGAGCAACAGCGCATCGCAGGGCAGATCGTTTCTGACGTCATTAGTAGAGCAGCAACATCAGCAGTAGCAGCAGCAGCAGTAGCAGCAGCAGAAGCAGCAGCAGCAGCAGAAGCAGCGTCAGCAGCAGATTCAGCAGCAGCAGCAGCAGCAGCAGCAGAAGCAGCATCGCATGCCGGGCAAGAGATCGGTCAAGCAGGTGATTCACAGGAAGACGGAGAGATAAGCGAAGCAGATGTACGGGAAGCCACAAGTCGGGAGAACGTGCAGAATATTGTTGAAGTACAAGACAATGGGGAGCTACTTCAGACCAGTGATGTCACACCTGGTCAACACGCTGATGGGCAGAGCGTAGCTGTGGCAGGGATGGGTGAGGATAACGTAATAGAAGAGGGTGTTGTAGACTCAAGTAAGATCTTGAAGAGTGAAGCCAGTTTTGAACATAGCACAACGGATCAGATCATTAGAGAAACAGGTGATGCTGTTAAAGCAACTAGTGATCAAGGGGTCAAAGAGGAAGATTTTGTTGATCAAAACATCATTGATCGAGAAACACAAGAACAAGTAGCAGCTGATCAATCCATAGTTGATCAATCCACAGCTGATCAATCCATAGTTGACCAATCCGAAGCTGATCAATCCAGCGCTGATCAATCCACAGCTGATCAATCCATAATTGATCAATCCACAGCTGATCAATCCATAGTTGACCAATCCGAAGCTGATCAATCCACAGCTAATCAATCCACAGCTGATCAATCCAGCGCTGATCAATCCATAGCTGATCAATCCATAGCTGATCAATCCATAGCTGATCAATCCAGAGCTGATCAAGCAAGCGCTGATCAATTCAGCGCTGATCAATCCATCGCTAATCAATCCAGCGCTAATCATGCCAGCGCTGATCAATCCACAGCTGATCAATCCACAGCTGATCAATCCACAGCTGATCCAAGTACTACTGGCAAATCTGTGAAGAAGGGAATTATTGGTCAAATCACAGGTAGTGGAGAAGTGTCTGCAATCCAGGAATCAATGCCTGAACGAGACGTATCTGATAAAGGAATCGCTGATGAAGTTACATTTGATAAAAGAATTGTGGATCATACCACTTCCAAGGAAGGAATTACTGTTCGAACTCCAGCAGAAGTAGGAATGGCTGGCCAGGACTCTAGCAAAAGAGGAAGTGCTGGTGAAGTTGCTTCTGAAACAGGAATTGCTGATAATATCATATCCGAAGAGAGAATTGCTGGTCAACCATCCAACGAAGGAGGATTTGGTGGTTTGGCCTCAGCCGAGGAAAAGATTGGTGGTAAAACTGCAAACGAAGAAGGAATATCTAGTCAAGCTGAAAGCTATGAAGGAATTGGTGGTCCTGCTGCAATCAAGGAAGTAAATCCCGTTGAAGTTAAAACTGATCAAGGAATTGATGGTCAAGCCAAAACGAAGGAATTAATTGCTGGTCAAGCCACAGCCAAAGAAGGAATTGCTGGTCAAGCCACAGCCAAAGAAGGAATTACTGGTCAAGCCACAACCGAAGAAGGAATTACTGGTCAAGCCACAACCGAAGAAGGAATTACTGGTCAAGCCACAACCGAAGAAGGAATTGCTGGTCAAGCCACAACCGAAGAAGGAATTACTGGTCAAGCCACAACCGAAGAAGGAATTGCTGGTCAAGCCACAACCGAAGAAGGAATTACTGGTCAAGCCACAACCGAAGAAGGAATTGCTGGTCAAGCCACAACC
>JAQFYQ010001742.1:0-12784 GCA_034694885.1 Buchholzia appendiculata | reverse complement strand
GATCTGAGCGTTGCTCACGGTAGATCATCAAAGAAATGCCGCCCGCGCAGCGGGCGGCATTCCGTATAGCGCCGCGGCAGCGCTTCACGAGAGATGAAAGACTTATCTTATTTTAGGACGCTGGATAAAATACCGATGCGTTAATTTTGAATAAAATAATTATAAAAAAACTAACGCATGCGTTAACGCGTTAATAAAATTAACATGTTAACGCATGCGTTAATTTTTTTAATCGACGTTAATTTTTTGCGTTAACGCACGCGTTACCGCGCGTTAACGGGCAGCCCTAGTTAATAGATCATTATTGATTTGTTTTTGCAATTAAATTTTTAATCTACTGGGTGAAATAGCTGGAATGATCTGTGTTGGAAGCGAAGTGTCGAGTATTCTTCAGTCTCGTTTCTGTCTTCCTATAGTGTGGCTATTTCCTTCGCATTATTTTAAGTCCAACCTTGACTAATGTTGTAATTAACAGTAACCATGTAATCTTATGTAGAAACTTAGTAGATGTATTAAATCGTGCAACGTAATGGTTCTACCTTCGTTCTTTCACCAATGGCACTAGAGCTGATTATTTGTTCAAAAATTAGTTTTTAATTAAATGTAAACATTTAAATTGTGTAAAGAACTTTATATATGTGTCTTAAAATGATGTTTTTATTATTGTAGGTATAACTGTAACAGAACTTTTATGAACATTGTCAATTACTGTTGTTTAGAATTTTGGCGCTTGAGAAGCTCGGTGCTGTGTTCAATCAAGTTTCAACTCCACTCAAATATACTCCGCGCAAGTTTGCCATCGACTCGGAGAGCAATAACCTCATAATCATCGAGTCGGACCACAACGCGTACAACGACGAGACGAAGCGGACGCGCAAGGAAACAATGGCCAAGGTCGGTAGTACAAGTTGTCTTTGTAAAATTGTAGGATTTGTCAGATTTCTTTGGATTGGACATTAACAAAATGTTTTTGGGCATAATCTGGAGGAAATTGTTGATGTGCATAATCATGCTGAAGAAACTCGGCAGAGCTTATGCTTATGACACTTTGGCGTTTGCTGGTCAAGTTTGAAAGCCGGATGCCCTGGTCGTTGTCTTGGTGCTCTTCTTATCGAGTACATGAAGTTACATTGCTAGTCTATTATAAAAGCGTGACATCACTGGATGTAAAAGTGTTTAGATAGTTACTGTGATCAAGCGTGAAGTGGAGCGATTAGCTGGTTTCTGACTGGTTTTTATTAATAGCATGATGTCGTTTGTATGATGATGTTTACTTGTTTATTACGATATGGACATAGAGGCACTATTCAAGTCCATCAGGTCCATCATATCAAGTCCTAGGTCCATCATATGCGTTATGTTACGTTATGTTATGATGATGCATGTTATTGCAGGAGATGATAGAAGCAGCAGGGGAAGAGGAACAGCAGCTGGCGGCAGAGATGGCGCAGGCTTTTCTAGACGAGAAGTTGCCGGAGGAAGTGTTTGGCGCACCGAAGGCTGGTGCCGGCATGTGGGCGTCGATCATCCGCATCATTGATCCGATGGTCGTACAGAGAACGGTCTTTGAGTACTCGTTTGAACAGAACGAGGCTGCATTCAGGTATTAAGTTCTTTTCTGTTTGTCACTGGAATACTTGTCTTTGTGAGTCTGTTGTAGAACGTTACTTTGATATAGTGTGATCACTTTGATTGTTATTGTACTGTTATCATGATGTCTCATGCGGTTGCTGATTTAATTGCAACCTCTTTCTACGATATGTCATTCGTCAATGATGCATTAGGTATTTGGCATTATATGACCTGTAACTTAATTCTAGCACAACTTATAAAGTCGATTCAGACATTCTTTAGGTTTTTAATTATGCCGTGCACACGTTCAAATTTGATGTATTTATTATATGATATTTATTATTTATATATCTTATTATGTTTCTCATTGAGAGAGTATTTTGGTAATCATCCACTTTCTTGTTTGTTGTTGTTGTCGACTTCAGCTGACTGAAGAAAGGTTTCAGTCCATTCCCTATCCTGTACATAGTGAGAATGATACCTCTGTGAAATCCCCTCTGATTGAGACCACATGACCTTTGGCTAACAGCCTTTATCATAATCACTAAAATTTATATAACTAAATTTTAAATTTTAACTATTAAATTTTAACTAGGTATTGTCAAAGTGATTTAGACATTAATAAAATATTTCTCTCTTTATTACAAGGGATTTTTTGACAAGCACGCTCAGTGATTAAACTCAGCTGAACATTATACATATGACATTTTTGATATTACATGATGCCCTTCCTGATGCCGGCCTTGTCGAGCACATGGAGGAACATTGGGAATCTATTGTAAAGCCTGACAGCACTTGGCTGATTTTTATGCGAAGTTATAGGCTATTATGATAATTATGTAGATTTTTCACTGAGCTATTGCTAGTCCAGTGCTGCGATATTCAGCTAACAGAAGGCTTATGTTTTCTGTGCGACTTGCGACCATTGTGTGATTGTTTTATTCTCGCAGCATCGCAGTGGTAAAGTTTGCCGGTCACGGAGAGCAGCAGTACGTGATCGTTGGAACCGCCACGGAGCTCGTGCTGAATCCAAGGTCGATCGGCGCCGGGTACCTACACGTCTTCAAGCTGACGAACGGCGGGACACAGCTTGAGTGGCAGCACAAGACGGTGTGCGAAGAGATGCCGAGTGCCATCATAGCTTTCCAAGGTCGCATCCTCGTCGGCGTCGGGAAGTTTCTGCGAATATACGATCTCGGCAAAAAGAAGCTGCTTCGAAAGTGTGAAAACAAGGTTTGTGTATTTTCTTCTTTCTTTTAGAGAACTGCCATTGTCTTTCATTAGTACTTTCTGTGCTAATTGTTTTATTTTCTGACTGGTATTGGTGTATTGATTTGGAGAAAATTAATGCATGATCATATGACAGCATTATAGATAATTGTTAATTATGTCAATGTGTCCTTAGCTGCCCTTGTCTTTATCTGTTGTGAAAATTCGTATCATTCCTCAGCATTGATCTTAAGGAAATGGACCTTACATGTTGCTTGTTGATTTCAAATTGTGTATTATCTCCACAAGATGTTTTACCATTACTTGTGTGATCTCGTTGTTACTTGGCCACTGAATTTTGTCACATGTGCAAAAAACATAACGAGCGGGAATCATTGACAGTGTTCTGTCAAGTCTCGTCTGTTTTTATTTTTGATGTACTTGAGCGATTTGTCAGTCATACCAAATTGTATTCATTTTTGGGTCTATCAGAATTCTGCTATCAAGAATTTCATGAATTTGTTTGCAGTTTTTGTTGTGATTCGTGAAACTATTGTGTAAAGTGTTGTATAATGTTCCAGCACATTCCAAACTTCATTGTTGGTCTGCATGCTACCGGCAATCGCATCGTTGTCGCCGACATACAGGAAAGTTTTCACTTTGTCAAGTACAAGAGGCAGGAGAATCAGCTGCTCGTATTTGCCGACGACACAAATCCTCGCTGGGTCACCTGTTCAACCCTGCTCGACGCCGTCACTGTCGCAGGAGCGGATAAATTTGGAAATGTTGCAGTGGTAAGTCCTGTGTGGACAATGGACATGGTTTAAATCTGCTTCGTGAATGTATTGTGTATGAACGCTGAAGTGTTATTTTAGTACTTGCGGTGAACTGGCACAAGATCTAGTAGCAGTTTGTTGTGGTTGTCAAGAATGCATTTCATGAAACGTATTTGGAAGAAATATTAGCTGTCACATTAATATATATTTATTCACAATAAGCAGAGATACAAGTTATTCAAGTAAATACATTGTAAATATAAGCAAACATAAAATAAAACAATTCTTCAAAAGAATACATAAGCAAATCATTAGAAACAGCTTATGCACAAGATGGTATCTTAAAGAAACAATTTATGACTAATGAGTTATAAATGTTCATTGCCATCTGTTGACGAGCGGCCAATACAATAGCATACAGACTAAGTGAACTAATTTAATCAGAGAGGGTACTGACTAGATCGCACTGCGCAGCACTTCTTATATATCGTTTGATTGACATGAAATAGAGCTAGGTCGAAATGAGCTCTATATGATGTATGCAAGTTTAATCATAAATATTAGAAACCCTCGAGTTGATTACTGCAATTGGTTGTAGTAGTCATTGTAGATATTGTGTTATTCGTGTCTGATATTTAATCTGAGATATTCTTCATACATTCATTGCCCTCAGTTATTCTTCAACTAAAAAGGTGTTCCTAGTCTGGAAAAAATATCAGACTCAAAAGACTATAGTAGATTGAACATCACAATACATGCACGTTGTAAGTCAGTTGTTTGTGTAGTTAGTAATTTCTTGCATTTAGTCTGTGGAATTGGATAAAGGAGTGCAAATAGGTTGAGCTTATATTGGTGATTAGATTCAGATTGGTTGTTTTTCTCTGCTTATTATTTTATGCTAGTTCCTAGCTGTTTCCAAGCTTGATATATACAGAAACATTTCTTGAGTCACAAAAATGCATAACGCCATGACGATCTGCTCAGGATATAAGCAGCCAATTTCAGTTTTTTAGTCTTTAGTTAAATTGGTCTTTGACAAAATTATTATTACTGAAATTAATCATATAGTATATTTATCGCATAATTTGATGTAGGTTCGTCTGCCTACTGAAGTTACGGATGACGTTGACGAGGATCCAACCGGCAACAAGGCATTGTGGGATAGAGGAGTTCTAAATGGAGCTTCTCAGAAGGTATGCAACCTAGTTTTATTTTGTCTAGAAATATCTACTAAACATTGGTATGTTATTTAAGCGTATGACTCGCTGTATATTACAGGGTGATGTGGTACGTGATGCAATATCAAGCTGCTATGTTGAATAGTTTAGGCTCAGGTCGTACAAGCGTATGTGTTGAATTGTTTAAGCTCAGGTCATATCAAGCTTTTATGTTGAACTGTTTAGGCATATCAAGTTTTTATGTTGAACTGTTTAGGCATATCAAGCTTTTATGTTGAACTGTTTAGGCATATCAAGCTTTTATGTTGAACTGTTTAGGCGTATCAAGCCTCTATGTTGAATTGTATAGGCCCAGGTGATATCAAGCTTCTACGTTGGTGAGATGGTGACATCGCTGCAGAAGGCTCATCTCATTCCTGGAGGTTCCGAGTCCCTGGTTTACACGTCTCTGTCCGGAGGCATAGGCATGCTCGTGCCCTTCACTTCTCATGAGGTACTGCATCTGCATGCACTCTTCTAGCATATTTGAATTATGCAGAACATTCTTATCAGTTAGTGAAGTAACTACAGTGCTTGCCACTGTGCTTGTATCAGGCATTATAAGAGACTTGCCATGTATCTCCATGTGCTGAACAAGACAAATTCTAATTGTTGGTGTCAGGATCGGCATCTGGCTGTAGATTCTCTTTCTGTGAGTCATCAGTTAGATTCTACTCTTACAATTAGTCATCAGTTAGATTCTACTCTTAACATTTCATTATTAGAATGAATTCAAATCAATTGAATATTAATTTGCTGGTTAGTCAATGCTGCAGTACTAGGAATTTATGCAGATTGCTTCGTTGTGTAATTGCGCGTGTGAGAAGTGTAATCTATGACTAGAAACTAACTGACTAGAGTTGATTAGCGTGTTTTGTGTTGTGGTGCAGGATCACGACTTCTTCCAGCACCTGGAAATGCACATGAGATCAGAGCTTCAGTCTCTGTGCGGGAGAGATCATCTCGCTTACAGATCGTACTACTTTCCCATTCGGGTTTGTACATGTTGCATTCACGTGCATGTTTGTAAGTTTTTTAGTAATATTTTATTTTATTATAGCGGTTAACAGCTAAACTGATGGACTTTATAAACTGTCAGTAATTGCTAGCTTGCACCGTGAACATTTGATTAATGCTATTGTATTATAAAACATTTCATTCTAACAATTTCATGCTGTACATTTTATTCTATTAATATTATTTATTACATATGTGTAGAACTTATTTTAGTTTCGTAAATTGATTGTATTTGTGGGACTATGTGACAGTTTTGTCTCTAGTCACCTAGGTGACAATTTTGTATTTATGGTTAGATTGTTCAATTTGCCTCTTGCCATTCTGCGCCTCCGATTTTCACGGCACGTAGCGGCGCAACGAAGGAAATGCTACATGCATACATGCCATACATACATACAATTTGTTTGAAAATGTTGGTTATATTTAATTTAAAGGTAATACTATATTGTGTCTGAATAACTATATAACTTTTTTGCAAAGAATATAACCATTGTTATACAGACTGTTGTCTGTGAAATGTACCATATCATGACTGTATGTTGCAGCTTTATCTCTACCATAAACTCTGCTATTTACTTGACCTGTCATAAATCCTGAACTGTGTGATGTTGTTTGTTTGTGCAGAATGTGATAGATGGGGATCTATGTGAAATGTTTAACATGTTGGAACCCGGCAAGCAGAAGACTGTTGCTGAAGAATTGGACAGGACGCCCAGCGAGGTATCGATTACTCTAACATTTTTTTATGCTGTAGTCCTTTTCTCTTATTGTTGTTATCTGTTTTTTTTATTATTTCATTATTATTTATTACTGTTTCCACATTGTGCTGGTTTTTTTTTAAATTGCCTAATATGTAGTCTTCGTGGCCAATGAACATGGCTGTGGGCAGTCATGTCATGTGTGCTGACAATTTTTTTTCTATTTATTTTTAATATTAATCTGTATATACTGACTTTGTGCAAGTGGTAACTGTAATGTCTTGAAAATATGACTTTGGTTGCAGTTTAAATTTGTATACAAGCCTTTTTGGACTAAGTGGATTACCCTTCACCGAATAGTGCAGTCTTCCCTGCATCGAGTCAGCCAGATTTCCTTCAAACTTTTTAAATGTTAGCAAGTTTTAATCGTTGCATCTATTGGTGATAACCAAAGTTATTATTATTCAGGTACGAGTACAATAAATACAATCACTTAATGATTGATTAGTGCAATTATAGTGCTGTAGGTTAACTATATAAACTCTTCATTATTTTGTTCTTGACAATGAGACTGATTGATCTAGCTTTATTGCTTAATTTTTATTATCTTTTTTCATTTTGTTGTTCTAGGTCTCTAAGAAGCTGGAAGACATTCGAACACGATATGCATTTTAAGAAGCATAGTGTCACTAGCGAGGAGAAAGCTGTCAGAGAGAGAGACAGGCAATGCTGCGGCATGGACAGTACTAAATAGTGGACTGTATCTAACGTCGTGTTTTTAAGATATTTACTGCATAAACAGTTGTGCAGATTAGACAGTTGTAAGGATAAGTATTATTGAAATTTGTTTCAATAAACAAATAATGTTTTGGCACGAATATTAGTTGTAAGAGGTTCGTTGTCCGGCGACATTTGGCAATGTAATAGATTCTGTTGTGTGTTCGTCCATCATCTTTACAATACTGTCTAAAACATGGTCATCAGGAAGGGCATCTGGCTGAAGTAGGTTTTCTTTCATAAACCTACCTTAGCGGTGATCAGAACCTTGAGAGCCTGAGTGACTTGTGAACATGCATTTCCACGGTTCCGTCATAATGTGGACCATCTAAAATGTTGACAGTTTTACATACTTTTTGTCATGTACATAAACACTCAAATCGTATGTCGTCTATTACGTACATAGACAGTTGAATTGTGCCCAGTACAGTGTCGATGAATTGAATGCATCTCGGTGTATTATGCAGTATGCAGTTTAATGTGCCTGTTGATCATGCATGAATAACCTGCATAGAGGCCCAATGTTGTCGGGCTTTACAATAGACCCGCAGCACTCCTTCATGTGCTTGACGAGGCAAGCAGCAAGACTAAAACTTATATGGCAATGATAATGGATTATAACCCGCATGAATAACCTGTATGTTAGTCGTGAGCAGGATTGAACTTGTCATGACAACAAAGTGCATTAATTTTTTAATCATAACATTGCAGCATTTATCACGGGCAACATGGTGCATTGATCTTTAACTAAATTAAATTAATTTGTATGTTTTATACAACTGTATCCACAGTGCGCTATAATTGCAGTTATGTACATTTGTAAATGACATTCAACAATATTTATGTAAATGCAGAACAAAAATCCGGGCTCCTTAGGATGGGTAATGTTTAAAGATTCAAATCTGAAATTTTGCATAAAGCTATCCAGATTAATTATGGTTATTTGATTATGTGGTTATGAGTTATGACTAACAATTTTAAAGTAGGCTACATCCCAAATTACTATTATTTGATTAGTATAATACGGCATCAACAGGATGATTATGAACAAAGCACAAACAGAACTACAATGTGATCAATAAAAAAGCAGAGTAAAGCAGTAAGCAAAGTATAGAAAATATATGAATTAATCGTCACATAAAAAATTTAACTTATCTAATGATGAGGACTGCTAGCGCACCCCGTACTGTTGTGTAAAATAACTTTCAACTCGACAGATTTCATATATACGAGTCTCGTTAAAACGCAAACATTGCGTGGCTCTATATAATGGGTTACTCGGTCATGGTATTCACTTAGTTATTGAATCTGCTGGATCACTGTGAGTCTATAGGAATGTAACTGGATAGTGACACCCTCACAAGTCCTCTATGTTTCGTCACAAAGTAAACAGATACTTGGTATAAGCAATAACTTGCAGGTTAGGATAAATTTATTGGTTTTCAAAATCAAATCTATTTTAATACACAAAAATTAGTACGGTAACCAATTACAGAATTTTTTCTATAAAACTTACAATAAACATAGGCCCAATGGTGTTGAACTTGAAAAAAGACCCATCATGCTTCTCTATGTGCTTAACAAATTGACCAGCGAGACTACCGGAGTCAGGAAGGGCATCCTACTGTAAAACTTTGCTTCAATAAAAATCCAAAGTTTAATCATTGTAAGCATTTCTCCTATTACGGAAGGAAACATTTTGTTAAAGCTCACATCATTTTAATTAGCCCTAGTGTTAATTGTGGACATGGCCAGTGTGGAAGATAAATGATGAATGATGGTGATGCATATAGGAGTATGGACTTCCGCCATCATCCTCATATGAACTTCTGTATGATGCACAACATGCTGACGACCATAAAAAGTACATTGAAGTGATATTAGATTAGAAGGCACGTTCAACGTGAGCAACATCAGTGACAGATACATTACTTAAGAGCATTTCATGCTACACAACCGTTCAGATAAAAACTACAAAAATTATAATAATTGCAAAGTTTAATTTAAATTAAGACTTTCACACCATCTTCTTCTTTCTTCAGGTTCTACTTATCAACGAGTACTAGTTCTCAAACATGATCACTTCTCTTTCAATATTATACTAATGTTACATCTGCATTGTTATTGCGCATGCTGTGTTCACTTGGTACTGTACTCTGGTTTGTAGTATATATCAGGCATTCTACTAGCTGTTACCAGGCCTGTCGTGAGCGCGAAGCTCGCTACAACAAGTACATAATGAAACAAATCGACTCTCTTATAGCCCAACATTTCTCCGTCAGTCCGAACGACAATCGCAGCCAGCGCAAACAGCAGCACGCCAACAATACCGAAGCCATTGAAGTGCAGAAAACTGACGACCAGAAGTACGAGCATCGATATAGGGCCTATTGCCTTCCCAGCAACTGTCGCTACTTCAGCCAACGAAGCCGTTCGTTCAAACATAAAGATTGCAAACGCTACGGCTCGAATAACGTTAGCAAGTACCGGGCTCCACTGTCTTCCATACGCTGCAGCGATCAATGGCAATCCAAGGGTCGCCGTCAGTTGTGACAAATACTTGTGACAATTGATGTGACCGTCAGATGGATTATTGAGAGCAAACCGCACTGTGCCGAGGCTAGCTGCAGTGGCCATGAGGGCAAAGCCTACAGCAGCGCAGATGTCAATATGGAATACACTGTATGCAGAAATTAGGGCTGCGATCACAAGCGCTGCGTCTGAGAGAGCTGTGCTGTACTGAGCCACCATTCTGCGCTTGTCTTCAACCTGCAACAAATATCAGTTTGGAGAATAACTGCACTGATATTAATAAATTTTACACAATGCACATTTCGCTTCATTTCCCAACTTCGTTCTTGCCAAATATTAGCATTTTAAACGCTACGATTTCCACATTTTTTGCTAATTTGTTGAGCCCTTGTTTACCACATAATGTCCAAACATTCTTGCATGTATTTTAAATATGAGATGTGCCATCACTCCAGTTAATAAGGCCGTACTGACGGCAAGCGCTTGATACGAGCGCTGCGAGCGCTCGAGCCGAGCGTGTCTTTTTGCGCGACCGCCGAGTTCAAGCGCTTGAAGCGAGCGCTCAAGCGGATTTTGAAGCCGCTGCGACCGCTCGATAACATTTAGATCTTCTATTATCTCTATTTTTTTGGTTGTGAACCGATTGGGCCGATAGGGCCGACGGAGCTTTTACTTACACCGTCAGTAAAATAAAAAAAATATACTTCAGTCGCCAAATTTCTTGCAAGTACCAGTAGTGAGTAAGAAAAATGAATAGCGACAGACAAAAAGACACTTCCCTGTGTGATACCGCTGAGTGCAGGTTTTAATTTAGAATGTACCTTAAAATTTGTTTTCATCTCTTGAAAGTGAGTATATTCTATGACACAAAACGCCTCAATTTGTCCTGTTGGTTTTCATAAACTTGCCGTTTCCCATTCGCTTATTAACTCCAACTGTTAGTAAATACGAGGCATACTAGTCTGTCATCTTTGGAAATTGAGAAATGAAAAGAGGCAGAAGGCAGAAGACCATGTATAGAGAGTGGATGATTAAAATTCAGATTGGGGACAAAAGAACATGCATGGTCTGACTAGGCTAGCACAAAGTAGGCCTGCAGCTTGCAGGCCGGTGAACGGTTTATGGAAATGTATTGAACACCTAAATTGTTCTTGCCATAATAATCGTGATGATATAGGCCTACAGTGTTTTGATCTTTGTCAATTCTGCATTGCCATCTTCTTGCGTAATGTTTATTTTGATCTTCTGTTTTCTTTAGTTCTTTCACAAGCCTGAGTCCTTCAGTTGCACAAAGTTATTGGCATGATGCCATGAGCTGAGGATATCCCAAGTCATACTTTAGTATTGCACTCAGCAGAATTACTAAAGATACCATTCATTTATACTTGCAAAGTGCCCATCACTCACCAGCTGTGTGAAGCATAGAACTTGTCATATACTCTCAGGAGTGAAAATCCTGCAAAGTATATCAACATGCCGTCCAAACTGTCCGTCCATCCGGACACATTTTCTGGGATCCAGAACGTGGACATTGACCAGCTGTCTCGTCTGTCTGACTCTGCACTGCGGCCGGTGCTGCCTTGTCTTGTGCGCATGTCTCTGTGTGCACCGCTAGACACAAGCTCGCGCTGGACTCTCGAGCGCAAGAAGATTCTCAAGTGTCTGTCCGGCATTGAGGTCGTCAACAGCCTCGTTGGTCTGCTTTCCATTGACTTTCACGAACTGGAACAAGATGCTAGGAAAGAAATGCAGCTAAGGTAGGCCTACAGTGTGGAGCATTGTTTGTCGCTTTTGGCTCTTTCATCAAAGCCACTCTTATTAATGAACTGGGTTAGCTAGACATGTGAGTGAAGTTTAATGGCAAATTGGCAGTAATTCTTATGATGTTCATGATTGTCTTGTTCATTATGCTTAGTTTTAAGATAAGTTTTCATTTGCTACAAGTGTTTTGGTACCTAGGCTACTGCGTGTTCGATTGGAATCATAAAAGAAAGAAGCTGTGGTCAAGATATGATAGTGTTGAAGTTGACCAATTACATTAGAGTGCTTAATGCTTATCTTGTGATTTTGGATTTGTATATTTCAGAGTTTTTTGCAGCCAGATTCTCTTCCTGATCCTTTTGTTGCTATTGAGCACTTAAGGGATGTACTGTGATCCTGTTGTAATGCCCAGACCTGTTCTCCTTTGTTAAATACTTGTACAAATATTTAACAAAGATTGACGACATCACCCACACCAGAGATACACAATGTTTCACATAGCCTTCTAGTTGCCAGTCAAGTTGCTAACTTACTTGTTGCGTACAAGATGATATAAACCAAATTGATTTATGAACAAAATAAGTGTGAAACACACGTTTGTGTGGTTCAACTTTCAGTTCATTGTCTGTAACCATTATCCTGCTGACATTGTTGTTTTGCTTGTATGAGGCAACAGTCGCCTTGGTGAATACTGGATACCGTTACCTAGAGATGCGATTGCGTGTATGATTGTAGGGCAAAGCTTGGTGGCAATGCAACAGAGAGTCTGCTGATCTCACAGCTGGAACAAGGTATCGCTCTCGAGTTTGAAAGATGTGATGCCGCTCGCAAGCTTCGACTCCTTCTTTCTGAACTACTCTTTATTATGTCTCAGGTTTGTGTGATTGACAATATGTTATGAAGAAGGCATAGTCTGTATAGGGGGTAGGTGGGGGTGTTTATGTCCTCCTCCGCCCCCCTTCTATTAAAAATTCTATGCATTAGGCAGATTATTTGCCACATTGAAGTTTTTTTACAGTGGTGCATTCAATGGTTTGAGCAGTACTAAAGATTAGATTTCTGTGAAAGATTGTGTGTCTTTTAGTTTTAACTTAACGTGAGGTAATCTGATAAATGAAGCTCAGAGTTATATTGTTAATATTGAGATGACAGGCATATTTCATTCATTCATCAGATGATACAGGTAAACCATGTTTGTGCATGCACTCAAATATGGCATGAATAT
>JAQFYQ010001741.1:0-12784 GCA_034694885.1 Buchholzia appendiculata | reverse complement strand
ATTACTACACTTGACTTAACCACCAACCATGCACAAGGCCGGTGAGTACGGGTGGGCGGCCAAAGGTCCTTCCCGTAAGAGAAGGACCTTGGAAGAGGAGCATGAAGCCTTAAATGAACTGCCATCAACAGGCATATCCAGGTATGAACTGTGCCAAACTTGCGGATGGTCCTGGCCTCTTCGCAACCGCGCAGCGACTGATGTAGGCCTAATTTGGGTGGGGTGCGACAAATGCCCCAGTTGGCAACACCTAGAATGTGAAGGTTCAAGCGTTTGCCAAAGTACGTTTTGTGCAGAGTGTGCTATCCACGTCGTTGAACAAATGATGATATTCAATATTTGGTATGCGCACTAATTTATACGAGAAAGCTGAACATTTAATAATAAATAATGATTGAAGATGTGATAGGCACTAGTTTGAACATTGTGTGTAAATAATATATTTCTATATACTATCTATGATAATTGTGGATGTCAACTACTATTTCATCATTCTTATTTTCATAAATATGTCATTACAATAGTGGTCTATAAGGAATTAGTGCTATGTCAGTTCCATTCTTCACCCAAGCGTAGGCACTCACTGTTTGCATCGTTTGGTATACCAGTCGTCGCACTGAAGTTAACCAGAATATATATTGAATACTCGAGTTTGTCCCAGTTGATACTTCAGGGTCGAAAAACTTAGTGTATTCTCAGACAAACAACAACAACACAGCAAAATAACTTTTTTTTACATTTCAAACGTTTAACATTGTGAACATGAAATTACAGCACAATAATGTCTCTCATTGCCAAAAAAATTACTTGTAAACCATGTAAAATGATCTTTTCCAGGTTGGGAAAAATTGTAGGTAAAAGCTGGGTGAAATGATTACCGCTCGGCGCCCCTCGCATCTAAATTTTTTTGCCCCAAAGCAACCCCACGCGGCCCCAAGTTTGTCGAAAATTTGTTGGGCACGTTTTCCCACGATCTGTTGCCGGGTAATTTATTTAAACACAAGGCCATTATGAGGTTAAATTTATACTGCCAACTGGAAGTACTGAAAGAATAGAACTTTACTTTATGATTAAGCTTGAAATTATTAATTAAAATTAAAATTTTTTTTTTTTCGTTTTTGCAGATTAGGCGTCTCATCCGCAATTCAAAACCGGTTGATTCACAAACCTTTTTGTTTATTAGTCAGTGAAAAATTTGCACATTCGCATGTCACATTTTAGATTCACCCGTAAAGTTGTGTAAAGTTTTTCTGTAAAGTTGTTTAAAGTTTTTTAAAGACCAGATCGGACGAGCAAGGGATTAACGAAGACGGCTTCTTAGATTGGCGTGAAAGTGTTAACTGGAGTTGGCTCGTGTATTAATATAATGACAGTGTAACATGTGTAGCCTATTGTGTCTGTTATTTGAATATGTGATATTGTGAGCATAAAGTAAAATTCATGCATTCGTCATGTACCTTATTCTTCTTTGCTTGGTTTTGCAGTTAATCAAACCACACACTCTTCGGAATGATTAACAATGGTGAATTTTACAATAGTGAATTTTTAGAAGCATACTTGAAAGCAAAGCCTGGAAGTGAGGATGTGACACATAGCTAGACAGTCTGACCTGAGACCTTGAGGACTTGCCATGCATAGACAGTCTGACCTTAGACCTTGAGGACTTGCCATGCGTAGACAGCTTGACCTTCGACCTTGTAGAGACTGACAAGCATGCCGGTGGATATCAATGCCAGCACCCCATCTATGCTGCTGCCCGAGAATGAGTCATCAGTTGAAAGGACAGTCGTATCGGCTCCACTCAACCGTGACCGACTGAAGGTCGTCAGGTTGCAAGACGATGACATCATCAGAGATCCGGAGTCAGTCGGCAAACAGACGGAGAGATACCTGATCGTGAGACGACCGTGTGACAAGGCTATTAGTAGCGAGGTCAGAGGTCGCGTTAACTGCCCTGACCTAAATGTTCACAATGGAGATTCTGTCCACATTGCTGCAGAGATGGATGAAGACAGTCGTGATGATGAGTCACTTTCTGTATTGCAAGCTGATTGTATCGAGCCACCAGTGGAGCTGATGGAGGTCAGTTCCTTCAGATAATATATTGTTTATTGAGATTTGAGAGACGGACTATTGGGGGATGGAGATGATCATTTTTACTGTAAGATAAGTACTGTTGTGAAAGTATAGATAAATTACAAATATTAATTATGCAAACAATGTTTGTTTGTTTTTGATGAAAAGTAGTTTTTTAAATTTTGGGTATTGAATTATTAAATTGTATTTACATTTATATTAATTGTAGTTGATACTAAGAAGTCAACATCCCAGTTCGTGCCACTCTATTTGTCCAACAATGTAATCATTAGGCCTATTATTTTCTATTGTCAGTTGGATTAAATGATCTCTAACAGTATTTGAGTTAATGTGATTTGTTGACTCTTGTAGATCCTTCCCATTGACGACAGGTATGCCTACCAGGTGTACACCTTCGCTCATCAAACACCGGCGTACCACAGTGCAACGAGCAGCTTTCATACCACCTTCACGATCACCATCCGGAGAACGGAGGAGTTTCGTGAATGGCTTAGGATGTTTGAGTCGAGGACTTCGACTCAGTACACTGTGTGTCGGAGAAAGGTTTGCGACGGCAAGTACGTCGTGCTCAAGGAGTCGCTCAAGTGTCATCACAACGTACAGCGAGGCAAGCTGGGTCAGCGCAAGCACACCGGGTGTCCTGCCAGGATGTCCATCACGATCCGCCCTCTGACAAGGAGGATCGTGAGGATGTATCGTAAGATTGGCCTCAAGCCGCCAGACAACCTTGCGCTATGTGAGGTGAACCTTGTGTGGAATCACAATCACGCCTTGCATTCCGTCGACGTGGTGAGACATCAAAGAGTGACGCCGGACACGCAGCAGAAGCTGGCAAAGTTGTTCCGCAGCGGACATTCACCCAATTCCGCGTTGGAATGTTTGCGGATGGACATTGAGGATAGTCTTCCGGAGGGTGCGAGTCTTGACGACGCTCTCGCTAATCGGTCCGTCTGCCCTGACATCCAGCACTGTCACTATCTCTTCAGGAAACTGTTTGTAAAGAACTTTCCGGTACAGCCGGACAATACCGGGTGTTTAGGACGCAATGACTCGGGTAATGAGTATTGCTCTGATTCAGAAGAGAAGGGATCCTCCACGAGACCAAAGCGAAGGAAGACTAACGAAGAATTGACTGTTGGCTCGCTGGAAGGTTATAGTCGTCCTGGCGTTGGTGTGTGTGGTGAAGTCGACACGTTGTTACACAGAGACGTTGTGCTGGGGGACCACGAGGGCGCTGAGATGGAGGAGGAGGAGGTGTATGGAGAGATGCAGGCTCTGCTTAGAGACGCCTGTCTTCAGGCAGAGGTCAAACATGCCGACCAGCGCAGTAGAAGAAAGAGAAAACACTGCGAAGTTACAATGAAGAAAATAATGTCACATTTTCAGAGCGTGCACGAGTATGCACAGTTGCTGAACGAGCGAATGCGCGATACGTGCGTGGTGGTTGACACGTTGGAGTCGAAGAATCTCGTTGCAATGTGCATGCCATTCATGCGTCGAGTGCACGAGCACAATCCGTGTGCATCCGAGCAGATGAGCGTCGACTCGCTCGGAAAGTTTGGTCGTGATGGATATCATTTGTACGTACTGACGGCGCACAGCGAGGCTGGAGGTAAGTGATCAGTGCGATCATATCATCATCATCATCATCGTCATTGGAACAGATGTGCTAAGGACTGTGCATGCAGCGTTTTCTGTTGTCTCGTCAAGCCAGTAATATACATAGTATGCATTTATATAACATACTATTTTACAGGTGTGCCGTGACTGCCTACCGCTTCAGACATTCTGAAGATATTTGTGGGTTGCCAGAAGGTGTAACTTCAGGTGTCATCGGGTCCCACACCGAAGCAATAATGGTCCACTGAGCTAGGATTTGAACCAGAAACTTCTAGCGTCCTGGTCTGAACATCCAGTCTTCACTGTCTACCAAAATGTTTTTTAATGTTTTCTTATTTTGAGTCACGTCAGCTATAACCTGTGTCAAGCTGTGTCATGTCAGCTGTAAGCAGGCTGTATATGTCAGCTAAAAAAAGCTGTGTATGTCAGCTATAAGCAGGCGGTGTATGTCAGCTATAAGCAGGCTGTGTATGTCAGCTATAAGCAGGCTGTGTATGCCAGCTATAAGCAGGCTGTGTATGTCAGCTATAAGCAAGCTGTGTATGCCAGCTATAAGCAGGCTGTGTATGCCAGCTATAAGCAAGCTGTGTATGCCAGCTATAAGCAGGCTGTGTATGTCAGCTATAAGCAGGCTGTGTATGTCAGCTATAAGCAGGCTGTGTATGCCAGCTATAAGCTGTGTCAGGCTGTGTATGCCAGCTATAAGCTGTGCCAGGCTGTGTATGTCAGCTATAAGCTGTGTCAAGCTGTGTCATGTCATGTGAGCTATAAGCTGTGTCAGGCTGTGTATGTCAGCTATGAGCTGTGTCAAGCTGTGTCATGTCATGTTAGCTATAAGCCATGTTAAGCTGTGTATCAGACTGTAAGTGTAAATGCATGTCTGAGTTGCAGCTCTACCGCTCGCTGCTGGCATAGCTCCGTCAGAGAACCATGAAGCTCTTGTGCGGATGTTCAGTCTCGTCAAGTCCATCCTACCGGAACAGAGTTTCTATCGACGAGGTTCCTACCAAGGTCCCATGTACATCGTCACCGGTGACAACCCAGCGTTGCGTGATGCACTGCGCAAGACCTGGCCCATGTATGTTGCTCGCGTATTGTAGCTTCTGTGTCATTACAGAATTAAATTATACGATATTATAGCCGAGTGGTGTCAGCTATGAAGTCATCACGTTCTTTCTTGTGCTCGACAAGGCGAGCAGCCAGACTGTTGGCGTCAGGAAGGGCATCCGACTGTAAAACTTTGCTTCAGGTAAAAATCCAAGTTGACGTATGTATTCAGCCTTGAACACCAAAACTCAGCAGTAATGCACTCTCATATAGTTTGTTAAAACACCTCGAAAGTGCAGTGCACGGTCTACTTCATGGTGCAGTCGAGAGTGCAGTGCACGGTCTACTTCATGGTGCAGTCGAGAGTGCAGTGCACGCCGTGCACGGTCTACTTCATGGTGCAGTCGAGAGTGCAGTGCAACTCGTGCAACTTCATGGTGAAGTTGCGGAACAGTTTGAACATTAAATGGTGATAATGCAAGTGTTCATGGTTATTAGTTAAAGTCGATACCTCAACACAGACACTTTGAGACAGCGAATGGTGGACTATAATGGATGATGATTGATTGATTGATTTATGATGATGGTGATAGTGATAATGACGATGATGATGATGGTGATTATGATAGTGATGGTGATGACGACGGACCAGCCGACTTGCCGATAACGACGACGACTGCTAAGAGTTTGTTGATCTGTAGAACGTTTGACATTGCCCTGATTGTGTTGTAGGAGTCGACTGTACCTCAGTCAGCTTGATGTCCTTCGTACGGTCTGGAAGTGGTTGATGGACGCAGGTCACGGGGTCGAGAAGGAACATCAAGTCGTCCTCTACTCACTCGTCAAGCTCCTCGTCTCTACCAAGACTGAAGCTGACCTTGCTGCCATGTATGCATCAAACTCTAATTTCTTTTTCTTGTCCGTCTTCAACAAGGAAGATTTTCATTGTTGAAGACGGCGAACCATGCCTGACATTGAAACTAACGTTAAAGGTTGATACGACGACATAGTTTGAAAATTATTAGACAAAGTGATTTGCTTATCCCAGAAGTTAATATTTATATGTGTGTGGTGCACCAATTTGATGAGTGATAATGTTGAAAATTCTTCTTTACTCGAGTTGAGTCGTATTTTTTGTGAGAACAAATGATGATGATGATGTTGTCCTGTCACTGTTGCTTGTTTGTCTAGATTTGGTGTCGATCATGAGTTTTCTTTATGTTCATGTTTTATGTCATAACATTAGTCAGTTTGTGTTTGAATATCAGAAGTTATCCTTTGTGTTGGAGCAAGTTTTCTTTGTGGAGTGTCTTTGTCTTTGTGTGAGTCTTTGTCTGTGAAGTGTCTTTGTGTGAGTCTTTGTCTGTGGGGTGTCTTTGTCTTTGTGTGAGTCTTTGTCTGTGGAGTGTCTTTGTCTTTGTGTGTGTCTTTGTCTTTGTGTGAGTCTTTGTCTTGGGGTGTCTTTGTCTTTGTGTGGGTCTTTGTCTTTGTGTGAGTCTTTGTCTTTGTGTGAGTCTTTGTCTGTGGAGTGTCTTTGTCTTTGAGTGCGTCTTTGTCTGTTTAGTGTCTTTGTCTTTGTGTGAGTCTTTGTCTTTGTGTGAGTCTTTGTCTTTGTTTGTCTTTGTGCGAGTCTTTGTCGGTGGAGTGTACTATTAAATTTTTATTGCTAGCTCATTTCAAAAATTGATATGTTCAAATTTATCGTCTGATGCTTTTCCTAACATCAACGTTTGCATTACTCATTTTTTGGAGCATATAAGTGATACAGCGATATAAGTCTGTATTAAATTTCCTCTGTTGTTATCAGACCATTGTAGGGCTGTGAATTGTTTCGTGCAGATATGAAATCTTTCTAACGACAGAGCAAGTCAACTTATATCCCGGGTTTAAGAGGTTGATCGAGGACTTGTTTGAGTCGAGGCGTCAAGAAGATTGGTGCACCGTGTACAGACACAACCCAGACATGTGCACGGACGTACCTCTACAGTATGCACATGTTACCATGGCGATGCTTGGTCGACACGTGAGTGTTGGCTGTCATTTTTCTTGATTTTCATTTTTTATCAATTTCGGACACCGTCATCATGGTCATCATCTTAGGGGGTTTGGATGATAGAAAATATATCCCGCCGTTTTTAGATGGGAGTTATAGACAAACTATGATCCAACTCTGCAGGGCTTATCATAATCATTCATTTAAAGATTTGTTGAAAAATGGAAAGTAAAAGAACTGATGTTGAATAACTTTTGAGACAGGTTTGATGTTGTTTTTGTGTGTGTGTATTATAAGGACGCAATCTCTTGCATGGTCATGTGCATTTTTGGACCACTTGTATTTCCAGATGGTATTCATGTATTGTAGTCATGTGTTACGCATATTTCTAGATTAAAAAGTAAAGTAATTGGCGTCTTCCAAATGGAAGGTTGCCTGGGCGCTGATCTCACCACGCAGCCCTCAGCCTGACGTAGTGCAAGCACTGCAAGGTTCACCTAACCGGGGCCAGTGTGCTAGGTAAACCCGCCAGTGTACTTTCCTAGCCTTTTACAGCTAGTACCAACTTATACTGCTTGGTGACAGAGGCGACAAAGCGTGCCCATATTTGCCCGATTTTGTTACCGATAACTCTGCCTGGACCGGGAATTGAACCCCTGATCTTTAGCACACGAGGCGAGTGCTTAACTGACTGAGCTATCGGCTGCTCTATTTTTAGATCACATAAATATGAAAATCTGCCAGTTGTGTGAATCTTGATAAATGTCTAAATTAAATGTGACGACATCAGCCCGGATTTATTCAGGATTTTGATAGTGAGGGGACGCAGTTGTGTGAATGAACTGCTTAACTGGGAACGTTGAGTATCGTATGTTCTGTTGTTGTTCAGTTGATTGAGAGAACGCGAGTGTTCACTCTGATGCAGATGGTGGACTTCTTGTCTGAGAGGTTCTGTGCGTACTATGAACGACGTCTTCTTGACTTCGTGTCTGGCGTACAACAAAGACCCGTCGCAAGGTTTCCCCCTCCACGCAGCAATCTCTACGTCTCACAGGCTAGTCATTTAGTCTTGAGTAGATTGTCATCATCATCATCATTATCATCATCATCTTAATCTTCATTTAGCATCCAGTATGACATTGCTCACTAGAAAGTTGTGTTGGACGTTGTCCAAATGTTTTCAAAAGTTTTTTTAATCCTTAAGGTTGAAGTAGTCGCCCTCAAGATTCAGACATTGAATTTCAAGGGGTCGACGCAGGGTCGGCCCCTTGAGGTAAAGTCAGCGATTCTTAGGGGGCAAAATCATAAAATTTAGTGCAGTGTGTGTAGTCGGAAGTTGTTTTCAATATTTTGTGCAGCACAGTTATTAATGTGAAAGTTGTGCTAGATGTGTTACATTTATGCACAGTTTGTGTCGCCATGTCTGTCTTACACTCAAGTCTTGTGTCACAGGTGACAGATGACATCTATGAGGTGTCGAGCGATGAGAGTGACGGAACCTCGTACACTGTGAACCTCGTCGCAGTCGCTTGCACGTGTCCCGACGGATCCTCAGCCAGACTCTGTAAACACATCCACTACGTCTTCTTACATTTAACCTTTGAACCCGTCACTAGGGGCAACGACTACGAAGAAACGCTGCAGATGTTATATCTAGTTTCGGTTGGTGAACCTTCACCTGAGAACGAGCCGGCGGCTGTTGCAGCCGGTAGAGCAGTAGCCGTCGGCTCTTCCCCTCGGACTAATACCGGCGACCTTGGTGAGAGCATCAGGGAGTTTAATGAACTGATGAAGGTCAAGTTTGAGGATGTAGCTAGGTTGAATCCTCACGCATTCACTGATGCGTACAGGACTTGCGTGGCATCACTGAGGAAACTGACCTCTGTCTCGGAGGCTGTCTCTGCACTCAAGGCTTTTGGGAAAGACGCCCGGACGTTGAGTGCGGAGTTGCCAGTCACAGTGAAGCAAGGAAAGATGATGTAGAACATTGCGTGTCAACTTCACCTGCTATGATTAGTAAATAATTATCTGCGTGTGACTGGCAATGCAGTCATCGTCTCTCTATTCGGCTCTCAGGTTCTTATTAGGTTGCGTATGGCCAGGTGCTCCGGCTAAAGTGATTTCTTTTTTTGTGAACTTTAACCTCTTTCAAAATACTGAATACAACGGCCTGATGACGTTGACGTCTTCAAACTTTCTGTGTTCATCCAGCGCTCTAGATAGCCTTGTTCGATAATTATTAGCGTCTTTATTTGGACACATACGATTAATTAATTCTTCAGTCTCTGCATGGAATGATTGAGCAAATTATACCATGCCAATCGTTTTTGTATTGGCATTGTAGCTATCAATTTATAAATCTTTTTTTTACTCTTTGAAGATATAATATTCTAATTTATATAATGGAATGTATAGAATTTGTAATTTGTTTATAATGATGTTATGAGATTTAAGACTAAACGTTATGATTTATCTGTAATTGTAAGTATCTGTGAGATTTTTATTGTGTAGTGGATATAAAAGTTAAAGAAATCGCAATGGTATAAACAGTATTGATATTCACCCTGTGGAAGGGGTAAAGTGACAATACTGTCACTGCAAGACTGGTAAAGTGAGCATACTGTCACTGCACAGACTGGTAAAGTGACAATACTGTCACTGCACAGACCTGGTAAAGTGCTTGTCGTAAGAGTCGACTAATAGGTGGTAGTCTAATCAGAGCTGTAGCACGAGTGTACTGCTACCAGCTGCTCTCTGGTTCGTTCATTTGTGATGGGGTTAGCCTCCGCTTCCCCCCACTACCAAGTCAAAGAGCTGAATAACTTTCTCTGAAGAAGGGAAATCGCCCTATTCTTAGCACTGGTTGGCATGAACAGAGGGCGTGCAGTCGTAAAAAGTCTAATCATAATGAGCCCCCTCGGACACTTGTTAAAGTCTGTACTGGTGCTAAGCACATATCTGGGAAAAGTGAATGGCAGACTATAGACTTTAACTGTGATGATGATAATGAAGAATCAGTATTGACTCTAGTCTTCGACGCTTGCAATAATTCAGTCTTTGATATTGTTTCTTTCTGTTCAACAGTGATGTGAGTGCGTAGCTATATTGAGTGTCTTGTGTGTGTTGTGATTGTTTTAATAAATCAAGTTTGTCTGTGTGCGGGTCATGCTGTGTTATATTGGTGCGTAAATGTTACTGCATAATTTTATTCCACATCAATGTTGCCATACTTTGTTTACGTTTCAAATCATGTCTGGTTTTCATCAGTCAACTTTCATTTTTTGTGTGAATAATCTTGAACCTTGTTTAGTCGTCAATCCTATCATAAACAAAACCTTTATCATATCCAATAACAGTGGATTAATAACATCAATAAAATGCTGTGTAAACACTTCAATACTAGGTCAGCTTTAGCCCTCTATCTGCTGACGTCACACTTCAATGCTAGGACAGCTTTAGCCCTCTATCTGCTGACGTCACACTTCAATACTAGGTCAGCTTTAGCCCTCTATCTGCTGTCGTCACACTTCAATACTAGGCTAGCTTTAGCCCTCTATCTGCTGACGTCACACTTCAATATGATGCTAGGTGGCCTAGAAATCATACAAGCGTTATTAATGAGCTACTTGATCAGGACTCGGGGGTCCAGTCAGGGACCTATTCAAGAGGTTTAATGGGTTCAAACCCCAACCCCTCTCATGTTTTGAGACTGTCTCTTCGTAATATGGTCGTTAAAATTTGTTGGAGACGTCAAATCTCCCTCCCCATATGATTGTTTTGTGTAAAAGGGCATTGCAAATTTGAAGCTAAAAAACTTCAAAATTAAATCCTGGCTGGAGGCCAGACCATAGTGGTGTGCACTGGTGTCAGATATTACAATGGACAATCCTGTTTAACCATGTGTTAGTCTGTTAGAGAAAGAAAGCAATGAGAATGTTAACGCTATTCCGATGTGTCTCACAGACCAACCTGAAGAAACTAGATGTGATTCAGAAGATCGCTGGCAGGGCTGTTGGGTTGTCTGTGATGCTGTGAAGCTCACTCTGAACCGTTTGAAGTTCTCGCTCTGTAGACTCTGGTGGAGAGAAGAAACAGACGAATACTTAAGTTTGCTTCTGATATCGTTGAGGCCAGGTGCAATCCTGTTTTCAGCAACTACTTCAACCCTGACTCCACTGGGTGTCTCGCTAACAACGAACAATCAAGGATCAACTTTGGTCAGAATAGATTAATCAATTCAGTAGGGAATCATGTAATTTCACTCTCTTGTTGACCGACAAGCCAGCGAACAAGACAGCGAACAAGAGCGGCTTGAAGAGCCGGCTCTCCAACAGCAACGTCCTACTACCGCCATCCTGCCTACAAAGAACTCCCTCAAGTCTCTGTCACCACAGCTCAGTGCAGCCTTCAACTATGGACGCTCATTTGGATATTGAGCTTAAAGATTAAAAAAGAAAAAGAAGAAGTTTTGCAACTTTTGCCGAGCGATATTAAATGAATAAACATAATACAGGGATCTTTGGTTGAAATGATAAATAAATTATTTGAGATTGTTGATTAGAGTTACAGTTAGGGTTAGGGCGAAATGCGAATGTGCGAAAGTTGTCATTGACTAATATGCGAAAAGGTTTGCTAATGAAACCGGTTGGTATTGCGGACGGGACGCCCTTATCTGCCGAAACTATGGTCGGAGTTTATCAGAGGCTAAGCCTCCACCAACAAAATAAAAATTAATGTGAAATATTTGAAACTTGAAAGTGTCCCCTAGCAGTGAGGACAATTTTGGTAATATTAGCCACTCCCAGGTATTTTAAGAAGTTATATTAACCTATCTCAACTGGATATAAGTAATTAATTTATTAATTGAAAATCTTACATATTTATTATGATACTTATGGCAACATATTTGGATTATAATTTGTTGTAGGATTGCAGAAGATGATTGGGGCGCCACGGAGTATCGTCAGCTGAAGAAGTAGGATGATACCTTAGCAGCGTAGACTCTCCTGCAGTCTTCGTCACCGGAACAGTGCAAGGATAGCCTTATCACGCTAACTGCGAAGTGAAACCAGCCCTTCACTGAATACTTTGTCCCCTTGATCAACAGTAACATGAAGTACCTATGGAGCTGAAAGCTGAGCCTGTACGGACTGGAATTGTCAACAACCAACCAGTCAGAGTCATTCAGCATGTTTTCATGCGTCTACAGAACTGGACCAAGGCACCTATTGATGCTGCTGACACTCTTTCGACTCGCAGATTTGTTTAGATCACACATGGTAGATGTGACATCGGAAATTATCAACTGTCAAGTGGTGTGACACAACTTAAAGCCCAGAAGCCTATTCCAGGTGATGCTGTGTGGGTGGACGAGATCGTGGGAAGGTTCAGAGATGGCCAAGAACGTCTGGATGTATTACCAGTGTCTCGAGATTCAGTGCAACCACAGCCAGCTGAGCAAGCGGTTCATCAGTCCGAGCAGACGACCAACCTATCAACTTCACTGTGTACAGTAACTGAACGTACCTCTCAGGTTATAGTGCACGTGCACGAAAGATATCTCTCAACCGAGAACCTGGTGTATATATTGTCAGTGGCACCAATGAACCACGCGTCATCCGGCTCTTCCCAAAATTGTCGTGCTCATCCCCAGCTACAACTAGCTAGTAACAGGCTGTGGACCTAGACGACGTAACACTTGTCCGCTCAACCTCATGGAGCTGCATGGTAGCAAGTGGAAACGATAAGACGTCTGGTCGAAAGCAACTTTGCCAGGACGATGTAGATGTTGTTGCTGCTGGAGATGCCGCTGTTGTGGCCCTTAAGTTATAAGCGACAATCAATGCTACTCAGTCACCAACATCATCAACTATTGCAGTAGAAAGTGAAGAGGAGCTGATGATGATGATGACAGTGCTCTGTCCGAAGACAGGTCCTGGCGATGGTTATAATGTCTAGCGTATTACTACACTTGACTTAACCACCAACCATGCACAAGGCCGGTGAGTACGGGTGGGCGGCCAAAGG
>JAQFYQ010001740.1:0-12789 GCA_034694885.1 Buchholzia appendiculata | reverse complement strand
GAGAGAGAGAGAGAGAGAGAGAGAGACAGAGAGAGAGGGAGAGAGAGAGAGAGCGACAGAAAGAGACAGACACACACAGACTTACAGGGACAGAGAGAGACACATAAAGAGATGGACAGACAAAGAATAGAAAAAAGGATTGAGAGGGAAAGAGAGGGGGGAGAGAGAGACAAGGAGAACGAGAACATAACATGTATGGAGTAAAGCAAGGGTAGTCTAATAATTTGCAATAGATACTCAGTTCAAATACAACCGAGAATAAAGAAGAAATCATTACGAAAACAAAACGAGTCATGATGATTTATTCGCTTCACAAATCTAACACAGCAACGTCTACAATGCCAATATAACGGCATCATCTGACAACACAAAGTCTAACCAATCACAATCATCGATCAATCTGACAACACAAAATCGAACCAATCATAATCCTCGATCAATCACCATTTAACAGAACTTTAGATCGTCACGAGAAACACACAAATTGATGACGTCATAGCCAGTGTTTATTAGAAATTATACTACTGGTCATTTTAATAGTAACCTAAATCGCTCCGAACAGACTTCAAGTCACAACCTCTCGACCTCATAACCCGGTCAACGACTAACGCGTCAACAGAAGGAAAACAAATAGTTGGAAGTTGAACGCAACTTATTCTGTCACAAGGATGACCTTCTGATCTACAAGTAAAAGTAGTGATGTATTTCTGACAATGAATCATATAGGCAAATGCAGGACTTGAAAGAATTTGATGTGCATGTGCGAACGGTGGATATGGAAAAAAGAGAATGAATGCTGAGGATGCACATGATTGCGACACGAGGAGAAGAAAAAAGCCTATTGCTGGAGACGTTCGTCCTTCATGTAAAGAAAAAACTGAAAAACTTGTTGAAAATGTGATGGTAAATCCTTCACGTAACGGAAAAACTGACGTCAATTGTTGATGATGATGATGATTGAATCGATATTACGATCACAAAATAAAGCAATACTTCACAACAGCTTAAATAACACATTCCATCAACCCACCACTGCGGAGTCGTGACACACACATGTATCAAATTGAGAGTTCTCTATGGAGAGAGAGTCAATGTTCAGATTTAAAATGCCAGTCTTTTATAAATATTGAAAACTTGGGGTATATTATGCAAGCAGCATGTTACACATACGAGCAACAGCTTCACGTTAAATACAATCTCAACATACAATGCACCTCACAGGGAGTGTAAATAATACGCAAACATAAAGATAAAATACAATTTTTTAAGCACCAACACTAAATCATAGCGAATCCTGCACAGTTTACCTTAAGTACAAATCTGTGAAACTCTTTATTCTATAATTCATTAAAACAATTATTCTCTTAAATAAATGTCTCATGAATGTTTAATTAAATATGTATATGATTTTCCATAGGTGAAATCAATCAAAATGCCAATAAAAACAAAAAGTGGTGGTTCAACCATTTCCTTTTGATCAATACAAACTTCACTGCATCACACAATACTGACAAGAAATGAGCGATGGAAGAAAAAGGAATAATCTTTCAATTCATTTTCTGTCAAACTGAATCAGAGAGACAATTTGATATGTGATTCTGAATATCAAGAATTCCATTCAAAGCAAGTGCAATTTTATAGAATAGAAATGCACATATCAAATAATTCATGAAAACGTAATAGCTTACTACTTTCAGATTGCAATCAACACCATGTGCAAAGAAAAATGTGTTAAATACAATAAAATTACTCATTATTTAACAAACAATAATTCGACAGTACGCAACAAAAAATCACAATTATATACCTCCAGCTGCATCATATCAACAGTTCTATACGCGTGTGCACACTGCATATTATCTTTAAATCAATAGATGGAATAACTTGAATCATATCACATTGTCTACAAAGTCTGTCCATAAGCTAGAAATACACCAGTGAGCCGAGATGTGAGACCAAGTAAGCAAAATTAGCGTCGAAAATACCTGTCCCCATTGACTTTGCCAACAAGCTAAGGCCTCGCAAATCAATGTGGCCTAGCAAATCGATGTGGTCTAGCAAATCGATGTGGCCTAGCAAATCGATGTGGCCAAGCAAATCAATGTGGCCAAGCAAATCAATGTGGCCTAGCAAATCGATGTGGCCAAGCAAATCAATGTGGCCTAGCACTTCAATGTGGCCTAGCAAATCAATGTGGCCTAGCACATCAATGTGGCCAATCAAATCGATGTGGCCAAGCAAATCGATGTGGCCAATCAAATCAATGTGGCCTAGCAAATCGATGTGGCCAAGAAACTCAATGAGGGGGCAAGACAATTCAGCTACGAAAGTTCCTCTGTACAATCTAACCAACCTGCAATATTAGTTTTTTTTCATAATGGACTTCCCAGCAATGCCACCATAGCACTTGTAAAAACAAAACAAAACACTACGGGAATAAAGTTAAAACACTGTTAACACTGCAAAAAACTAGCTCATTACGTTTAAAAAGCGTTAAAATGCACTCGCTTCTATGTTAATATGACTGAAAGCAACAAAAAAGCATCCAAAACAATAACACCGGTAACTGAAAACTTTGTTAAAAGACGAAAGTATAGTAGATGTGACGAGATACACTTAAAATATACACTCACAAAGTATGTAAATGCAACTGTATTAGACATATTTGTGCGCAATATATTCAACATGGATGCAATGTTACCAAATGCCTTTCCAATTGTTTTCAAATAAAAAGGCAATTTTTAGTGCAACGTTTGTTGACAATAATACTGCATAAAAATTCTATTTGATTCCATTAAAACAGCACGAATTCGTTCCTTGCAAACGGCATAAACATTTCTGAATATTAGATTTGTGATCGACAACAAGAATAAAAGCAGAGCAATAAGTTCAAGCATACACACAAGTCTTGCAACACAAAATTATTTAACTATACATACCTATTACAAATCATAGTGTTATCACTATATACTTATTGCAAATCATAGTTATATCCCTAGATACTTATTACAAATCATACGAGTGTTATCACTAGAAACTTATTAAAAATCATAGTCTTAATAACTACATATTTATTACAAATCATAGTTTTAATAACTACGTACCTATTACAAATCATAGTGTTATCACTATAAACTTGTTAAAAATAAAGTTTTTTCCCTAGATACCTATTACAAATCATAGTTTTATCACCAGATACCTATTACAAATCATAGTTTTATCACCAGATACCTATTACAAATCATAGTTTTATCACCAGACACCTATTACAAATCATAGTTTTATCACCAGATACCTATTACAAATCATAGTTTTATCACCAGATACCTATTACAATTCATAGTCTTAATAACTACATAATTATTACACATCATAGTTTTATTTGGAGGAAATCATTACAGAATCTTTGCTCTACGTAAAATACATGTAAATGTAGATTAAACAAGAAACAACTCGATGACTTAAATTCACTAGGATATAAATGCATCCGACACAGAGAGAGGTCTTACCTTGAACGAGCATTTATTCTGCAGTAAGAAAGAACACTCGATCGTAAAACTATCATTCAGTACTTATTTGCGATTGGCTGCGTTACACCACTCCGAGCACGCTGCCTAAAGCTCTTACACGACTTGGCTAAGAAAATCGTGCTTGCGAAAACTATTCCATGCCGACATCGTTCAATGTTGACGATAATGATTAAATGAGATCTAACCAATAAATATTTGCACTTTAAGAAAAATACTCTTAATTGAATATTTAATAGTTTTTAATTTAATGAAGAAAAACACAGTGTCATGCATCATCATCACCATCCATTTCAAATAAATAAGATTATAATATTAAATAATACTACGAGCCCACCTATGTGAGTTTCATTAAATCACAATGAAAATCAAACACAACATAAATGCAAATAGTAACAGTGCTTCCACTCAATAGTTGCTGCTGTTGTTAACACTTCCCCGACTGATGACAAGTTCTATCACATCCCTTGCCCTTTCCCTGTGAGACTGCTGCCTCATCAAATTCCCTCAGGGAGGGGGGGGGGGTGGCAAAGGTCTGATAAAGGATTAATTCATTAAAGGTTTTCGCCAT
Organism: Buchholzia appendiculata; assembly: GCA_034694885.1. Taxonomy (NCBI): domain Eukaryota; kingdom Metazoa; phylum Annelida; class Clitellata; order Enchytraeida; family Enchytraeidae; genus Buchholzia; species Buchholzia appendiculata. Next base: position 8,691 of record JAQFYQ010001740.1, on the reverse strand, counting down.
TCAGTTCTTATTAGGAACTTCCATTGGTGAGGTGAAAAGGAAGACAACTTGGTGCAAACTGTACCTGTGTTTTAAAAGTGGAGATGGCTATCCATCCAACCACCCAACCCAATATCAAGTATCCTGCTATTTTCTCAGTGATTTTCAATAGCTGATTAACAGCACATCCATTCAACAGGAACTGAAACGGACCATTCACACAGTTTATTTAACCTCAGCAATAATTCTAAAAAGACAGCTATACCTGCAAGTAGATGTGCTAAATCTATACTTGTCTATTCACAGCTTTCCACATCAACACATCATGCCACAAGTGAGAATTTTGTTCTTTCAAACAATGCTAACAAACCAATGCTAATTCACAAACACAAAATTGCTTAATTATTTAAGACCAATAATAGCTACACTTAGTCATTTGATTCTGGCACTATTGCTACAGCTATTTCAAACAGAGCTATTTCTATGTCCAGGCTACGAGGCTACGAGCTACCTTCAATCACAAAATATACGAAAGAAAAGCATAAAATGAACCACAACAGAAGAAATAAATTACAGAAACACAAAATCGAAAATCAATAACATAACCACAAAAAAACATGAGCAAAGGCCAATGTACCAAAATATTTTTGGTATCTTTGGGTTAATGCCTGTGATATCGGCATGCAGGTTTGATGTGAATGATCATTGGAATAAATTCGTCTCCTCATTATAAGGAGCAGGGAAATGTGGTGTCATTTAACCAATGAAAACTAGATAAATGGAAACTTCTTATAGTCTAACTTGGTCTTTGCACATGTTTACAAACAAGGAATACTCACAAAATTAGCTGAATAAATTTACTAACTACTACGCCAAATAAACAAACAAAGAACATCATAAAAGTACAACAGGAAATTAGTGCACATAAAAATTACATCTCACGAGTGACAGCGAGCAGCTCATAACAACAAATCTTCCACACACACACACACAGAGAGAGAAAATTCTCAACAAGCATCATACAGCCGAGTATCAACAAATTCACTCAAACCAACCGGCTGCAAACACAATCACTACGTCTCTGCACAACACATTCCCTCAGAGCAAAAATTAAATGCACGACAATCTATTTCTCTTGAAAAAATTTGGTGCATCATTTTTCATCACAGCCAAACATCTGCATATCATTGTGTTCCGTAGATAAATGCATAATCAGACAAGGAGGCTAAGATCACCATATCAAGCATGTTTGGTCTTTGTAACACGTCTCATTCAATCTAATAATATATTTCTGCTCCAGCGATCAATAGAAGAAAAACAATCGACCGATAACCATAAATTAATAACAAAACTGAACGCAAAGATGCATCCTAAATCAATCCTGACTGGAACAGTTTGACACTTGACAACAGCCAATTACAAACATCATCATCATCGTCATCATCATCATCATCATCGTCATAAACATCATCATCGTCATCATCATCATCTTTCATCATCATCATCATCATCGTATACTCGTCGATATACGGCACAGTAATACGATGAAAGACGGCAACACGGTCACGCACACAAACACATTAGTATCTAGCACATTGCGAGTCGATCGCATTCTATCCGCACTACTGACATCACATCAACATCTGAATACACAGTCTACTCTAGAAACATCACTACGCTTGACAGGAGCCATGAGTTGACTACCCAATGAAGCCCAGCTTCTTCATTACATCGCTGCTGCACGACTGCTGCTGAAATACTTTACAGGCGGTGGGGGGGGGGGGAGAGGGGGAATGGAAGCGGGCTAACTCGGTTTCGTAGTTTTGCCGGAGGAAGTCTTCCATGGCTTGAGTGTACAGACGACAGCAAACACTAGTGCGGCTATGTGGCAGCAGAAGTACAAGTCCCTGTACGCAAACAAACAGCACAGCAGCAAAGCTTTAAATAACAACATCAATGTAGTGTACAGTGTCAAGCAGTGTACAGAAGAACAAATTTACAATCAGGATTAGAGAGGTTAGACGTCGCCAGTTTTCCTTCACCGCACTGGAAAGAAAACATGGCAGAGCACTCAGAGTAGTTAATAAAATAAACAGAAGTATGCAAATTAGGATTTAATGGGGCAAATAATTTTAGGAGTCAAATATGCTCTTTCTGGCAGAAATGATATCCCCGCTCATCTAGACTAAGTCAAACAAACATACAGCAGAAGAAAAAAGAGAATATAATGCTCTTCATCAATGAGCCCAAATTTTGTACAAGTAGATTTAGTGTGTAAATGAAAGATCCCCAAACTGTATCTCAAGCCAGAGACATTCAACAACATGCAACAAAAGACGGTATGTACTTGATGCAAGGCTACTACTGACAGTAGTTATGCTAGTGGTCAAAATGTACACAAATATATAAACTGCATCCAAAATAATAACATGACAATATGCTGCAATCTGCTCAAATAAACAAACATAACCAATTCATCAATAAAAAATCATTATAACTGGCTAATTGATAACAACCTAACATAAAAACTGACCAATAGAAAATAAGCTAAAAATGAACCGACCAATTAAAAACAAGCCAACATTAATGTACTAACCAATAGACGGACATGGAAGTCCAGAACTCGAGTATGACAAATGGAAATGTGAGATATGCAAGAGATACGCGAGTGACGATATACGTGAGTACTTCGTATGTCTGAACTTTTGCCGTCGACGTCTGGAACCACGGACGTACAGCTCTACGCCCCTGCAAACACGTACAGAACATCTCAGCACTCGGCAAAACAAGTAACACTCAAACACAGTCAAGCATGACCACTGAACAAACACTCAAACACAGTCAAGCATGACCGCTGAACAAACACTCAAACACAGTCAAGCATGACCGCTGAACAATGGAAATCCCTTAGCATTATGTCACTGCTGAGAGAGTATTTTACTTGACATGCATAATTAAAATAATTAATTGAAGGGTTAGAAGCATAAGCTGTCAGTAATGCGCAATTATAACTATTCCACGCATCACAAACAATCTTTAGCAAAAACCTTCCTCAAAAACCTTAGAACTGCGAATAATAAAACCGATGAGCAATCACAAGATCAAACCCTCACTTTCTCTCAGGCACTGTCAGGAATGATTCTGCCAGTACATACTGCCAATACAGTACTGCGGGTAGTAGGTACTTCAAGTACAACTTCACAATGCTTCCATACACTGAATGTACAAACATCAGTCTTGGCTCCATCTAATCAAACTATCTGATCGCGCTGATCAATTACTGTAGAATGTTCATCACATAGTCGTTTTGGATCTTAATTAGCGCAGATCTACAGCTAGATATAAATCTTAGCATCAACCTATTTTTGCTTTTTGTGCCTTGGTCAAAGAGAAACTGCTGAATTTATAAGAATCACTTCACCTCATAAAGGCTGGTGATGTGGCATCAGCTGTAAAATCTACGCGTCACATAGTCAGGTCCGTGTGATCAACCCAATAAACCCAAAGCTCTATTATGGCAATGAAGCTAATTTGGAAGCTAATACTCACAATCCTCGCAGCGTATATAAAGAGTCCGCCTCCAATGAACGTGAGGTAGTAGCCGGCGTAGAAGCCGTGCCAGGCGGCACTGAAGAGGAAGACGAGTAGACTGTTGTGATATCTCTCATAGACGACGAGTCGTAACCACTGCGTCGTCATCTTGTTCCAGTTGTCAAGCAGGACTTTCAGACTAGTTGCCATCTACACAGACAGAGACAGATGATTAGAGAGACAGTCAGACAGATGGACACATAGACAAAGAGACATGTAGACAGAAAGACACAGGCAGACAGACAGAGGAAAACAGTCGGCCATCTAGACAGCAACAAGCAGAAAACTAGATATGCAGTGAAAGACAGTTAGACATCTAGGCAAAAAGACAGATGCACTCATTTAGCCAAACAGACAGAAGCAGTTACACATATAGCCAGACCAGACAGAATCTGTAACACATCTCGCTAGACCAAACATGCAGTTAAATTGTTTAAGAAAGAAATCCAACTGAACGATTTCTGGCTGAGTTCTTCAAGCTAATATTAATCAGAAATTCAGCTGAGATACTGATTCCCCATGATGGAATTTTGGAATATGCAAACAATAAGGTTTTTAAAATTAATACAAATTAAAAACTCATCAATTTTTCAGCAGTAAACAAGTATAGCGTAACAAAACAGCTGGGATAAAGTTTTCTGTCAATGCTAGTTGGAACTTGATATCGTGTAGATATTACTAGTAGGTAAAGATTGTTGACCTGCTTCAAAAATATTACAACATTGTCACAAACAATGAAAAATGTCTCAACGATAAAGAATTTTTTGTAATTGTCAAAATTAAATTATTGATGAAACGGAGTAATGCTTTAAATTATATTGGCCTAAGTCTTCCTTAGAGAAAATCTATTACTGGATAAAAAACAAATGAATGCCTCGAGACAAGAAGAGCATTATATGTAGTTCACAAGCAGCTTCACAAAGGTGTCCCATTACAGAATGTCAAATTAATAAACAAGCTTAACAGGCTAATATGTTTTACTATTATATTGCATTTCAATAAAACATTTAGAAACATAAATGACTAATTCACATTAATCGCAAGCCATACCTATTCAAATAATTAACAATCTCTCAAATCACTTTATATAAATACATAGTATCTCATATCTACCTCGACTTGATAAATGTCAGCATTTTCGACAAGTTCCCAACCTGGTTTACCCGTAGAATCGTAGTAAAAGCCAAGACCCGAGTTGGCATTCACAGCTTCAGCTACAGAATACATTCAAAGATCATCATCATAAATAGAAGTCAATTTACTCAATGTCAATCATAAAAGCTATATAATCGTACCCTCAATATACACTGAAAAAATATTTAAAACTAAGTACGGAAATAATATAAACAGCAGGTACGAATATAATGTACCCAACAAGAGTGCTAAATAATGTAAAAACCTTCATAGGTACTTTCACATACCTAGCCTGTAACCCTGATAACTAATATTTATTTTATGCACATCACTAATCATGTAGGACTTGCCTAACATGCTATGCCTTAACATTCACAGCCTAAACTTTTAATATCTGACAAATAATGTTCCGTTTATTCAAAACAAGATACAACAATATTGTCACTGCTTTAGTCATATTTATTTTAACCTGTAAATCTATTGTGTATAACACTACAGATATTTCGTTATCAAATCTGAGTAATAAGAGGCAACTGATTATTACAAATCTGAGGTTCAGCAAGTCTTACACAATTTCCATGCAAAGTAGTATTTGTGTCGCTGCAAAGTGGTGGAGACGATGATGTACCAGATGCGCCACAGCAAAGCGCTCTCTCTCATCTGTGGATCTGAAAGAACATAACAATTAAACTTTGTAGTGGTTACACACAGTCTGCACAAGCAGTCAGGGTATTTGCATTCATCGTATATCACATTAGTTAATTATGCTACCTAATGTACTGCTTAGTTAACACATCAGTACATATAGGTTACATTACACTTACAATGAATATCAGGTCTTATTATTCAATGTACCTTATTATTCAATGTACCTTATTATTCAATGTATCTTATTATTCAATGTACCTTATTATTCAATGTACCTTAATATTCAATGTACTTTATTATTCAATGAATAATAATAAATGTTCTGAAATCAACGCAAGAAAAATACTAAACGAAATTTGTGACATAAACATAGGAAAATTATTTTCAGTAGTAACGAAAACTTTAAAGCATCCAAAATTAAATCCAATGCAAAGATTAATCCAAAACATGTGAGCAACACAATCAAAAGAGAGAGAGACATACATACATACCCATGAGATAGGAGCAGCTGAAGTACGGAGCTAGAGTCATCGAAACTGTTCCACATATGACCGTGGCTATCAACTTCGTCACAACAAAACCCTACAACCAAAACAGACAGCATGGTTTATAATAAGTATAATACACATAGCCTTACAACAAAGGAGCACCAATGGCGAGTCCATAATATATCCTTCTTATGCCATGTCTATTCAGTCTTTGAGTTTGTATTTCAATTAGAATTAAAATGTCCAAATATTTTTTAACTTAAGCTTTCAAATCATCGTCTTTTTACTAACATTACAATTTTATAAATAAATAAAAACGCCTTAAATTATTTTGACGTTCGTGCAAGCCACAGGAAAAATCTTAAACTATTTTTGCTTATAAAGTTCAATAAACACTAAATAGAAACAACTTCTGTGCAATTCACTTCACAGTAGAGTTCATATTGACAAATTCACAATTGTTCTGAATTAAGAAATAATTTTCACTTTAAAATAATTTTCAGTCTACAACTAAAATGCAAATAACTAATGCTGATTACAGCATTACCATCGTGTGTGAACAAATAACAATAAATTATTTTAATACAGCCAACTATGCACAACACAACTATGTACAACACAACTATGTACAACACAACTATGCACAACACAACTATGCACAACTAAACGCAACTAAACACAACTATGCATGAACTTACTGTTGGATCTGGCGGAGCTGAAGTCTTGACAACACCTTCACCTTTAACCTACAAAGCAAGTTTCCACAATGTTATCACAATGTCCAATGTTTTTAACGTTTGATGATGATGATGATGATGATGATGATGATGATGATAACGATGATAAATGTGCATGAACAATGAAAACGGCAAAAATGAGAAAGATATAAATAAACTATCTGATATATATATAAGCAGAACTTAGTCACTGTGAGCGTGCTAGCCAATCATTTTCTCCTAATTACAAATAGAAACACATGGCAACATCCAACCGACTTTAACTAGCCCTCGTGCTAATCGGGAACAATGTCAGATTAGACAATAAATGGTGATGCTATTTACAAAATATGATTCAAAATGATAGAAAATAGCAAAAATTATTCTGTTTGAGATTATCCTGATTCCCAGGGTATAACATGAAAGAATATTTTAATTACAATTATCTGCTATCCCAAATCCATTAAATTATATTACCAAGACCTCATCGCTTTTGAAATGCAACTAATATATAAAGTAAAATAAACAGTTGAATAATGTTGAAAATAAACGTCTACAACACATGATGCATTATAACGTGGATCCGAAGCTTATACTAAAAACTGATCAGGAAGTTCTACATCGAGCAACTCTCAAGAAATAGAGACCAGCGTTCAGCGAGCATTGAGCTTGTGAACAAATAAATCACATTTCATAAAAAATATAAACTTAAATAAAATGAATCTGCAATTATATGCATCATCATATATACCTTTTCTGCAGGAGTGAGATAATTTGTTCCGTCGATAAATGCCATGTAGTCCGAGTAGAAGCAGAAAGGTCCACACATCATTCCATTGAAACTCCAGATGTAACTTGTGAACTCCAGGACACTTGGCAGAGACCTACAGAGAGACAAAAACACAGCAATGTTACTTTCAATAAGACTCATTCAAATACATACTTTCACATTTTCTCCAATTAATCCCTGAGCTTCATTAGAAAACACACTTCAATCTAATTGCACCTACGATTTTGTCAAAGTATCACCCTGACTAAATCAATTACCTTGACAGGAATTTAGAAGTTCAGAATTCATACAAAACATCCAAGCATTCTGAATAAGACGAAACTGTAGACAAAGTGTACAGAACATTAATCACAAGATGATAAATACCAATTTCAACAAGTTTACGTCATAGTTGTCAATCAATAATAATGTCAATTATTGTCAATTCAATCATAAATTGTGTAATTTAAGAAAAACGATTCTTACAAATTGTTAGCAATTACATCTTGCCACTTTCTACACATAGAACACAAGAAAAACCTGGGCATTAAACCTCCATTAATAAAAACGTAGGCACTATATTTCTGTTGTTCTTAGGCTTATTTCTATGTTATTATATTAAGTTATCCCAAGGTATGTTTATCTAGATATGCATACAAAATAATAAAAAATTGCACACTATCTCTCTCCTCATGTGACCACTCGATCTCCTACCATCATATCTTCAATGTAATTACAATTAAATGCAGTTTACAAATAAAACGATCGCCATTACAGACAACAATTCTGGTTCACGAAGTAAGAGTAATTCAATAGAGCTAACGAATCACACGATCAAAAACTACATTACACGACATATCATTGAAAACACATTTGAAACTATCCAACATTTGACGTTATACATTTCTGTCAACCAAACTACTCTCGTTATACAAACGAAAAAATGAATGTTTATTCAATGTCTAGCACGTGCCTGACTGAAAGTTTGAGAACAACGGGAGACAACTTGACGCTTGGATTTCTCTCCTGAGCCTTTCCGTCTGCATAGTTGTACGCCAGACTTGTCAGGCGCTGCGTGCTGATCATCAGTGGCCTGCAACAACAGCGTACACGGAACAACATGATCTCAATAATAGATGCTTTCAAATAATAATTCATTGATACATTAAACGTTTTTCTATCAGTCGGTATTTAAATTCATTTCATGCATGTAGGGCAGAAGTGAAAAACAAGAAAGGTGCTCAACAGTAATAGACCACTTTGGGATGCTCGCTCTAGTTCGGCATGACACTATGTTTAAATGTCTCATGAGTGGCAGAAAGCCTGTTAAATAGCTATGAATTGCGCATTAACTTCATATTTCTTA
>JAQFYQ010001739.1:0-12789 GCA_034694885.1 Buchholzia appendiculata | reverse complement strand
CCTGTCGCTTGTCGTCGTGTGAAACCGGTATTAGGAAGCATCGCCGAGGCGATAAAAGCACGGCGAAGTGGCCGCCACATCGCCTGGTACAGCGAGCGACACTTTGCAGTCCTCACTCCTCAATCTCGATCGACAGGAAACGTCGGGGTTGGGGAGACGTCGACGCTAATTGCCGCCTCCGCGATGCTTTATTGCCGCCTCGTGCGTGATGACCTCAATTCGGCGACCGACATCGTAGGTGATGACCTCAATCGACTCGGCGAACTCGAGTCGATGTTTGAAGACTCACAGTAGCTTACACTGAGGCTATACCAACCTGGGAAATACCCGAGCCCGCCTGGCTCATCGCTCAGGCATGCCCGACGATGACACATTGCCTGCAGGACGCCCATGTTTTATCGCCTACGCACTCATCAATCATCTTGACTTGTCACGAAAACTAATTATATTCCGTTAATTCAGATAGTAGTTAAAAACCCATTAATCATTCGCACAATAGCCGCGACATTTTACTTAAAAATTCCAACTGTGCATTGAAGCCTGACATTTCATCGGCGCAATGAAGCGAACAAATTCCAACGGCGCACTGATGCGTAACGTGTCACTTTACCCCATGCGCACTGAAGCGTGACTTTAAAAAATTTCAGTGGCAGCGGCCAAGGAGTACTTTAGTGATTGTCATGATGCAGCAATCATGTTTTAATATACTGCCCTACATCAGGCTACATTACCTAGTACACAACAATACACCCTGCAACCTAACTCATATTCGAGCAGTCAACACACAGCACGCAGTGGCACTTTAATGATCTCAAGCCCGCAGGCAAAACACCTGTTCGAGCAGTCGACACAGTGCGTGACGCTCTAACGACCCTGTTAATCGTTCATGCATCAGTCCGCGACACTTTAATCAAAAAATTCCAACTGCACACTGAAGCGTGACATTAAAATTATCCATTGGCGCACTTCATCGTACTTCATCGTACTTCATCGTAGTTCATCGTAGTTCATCTTAGTTCATCGTTCTTCTGAAGAACGATGCACTACGATGAAGAACTGCTTCATCGTAGTTCATCGTACTTCATGGTAGTTCATCGTACTTCATCGTACTTCATCGCACTTCATCTTACTTCATCATAGTTTTTCGTAGTTCATCGTAGTTCATCGTACTTCATAGTATTTCATCGTACTTCATCGTATTTCATCGCACTGCATCGTAACGACCTTATTAATCATTCGCACAATAGCCCGTGACACTTTAATTAAAAATTCCAACTGTGCACTGAAGCGTGACATTCCAACGGCGCACTGAAGCGTATTAATTTCAACGGCGCACTGAAGCGTGACATTAAAAATTCCAACTTTGCACTGAAGCGTGACAAATTCCAACTGCGCACTGATGCGTAAGTAACGTGATACTTTACCCCCGAACACCCTGAAGCGCAACGTGACACTTTAATTTAAAAAATCCAACGGCGCTCTGAAGCGTACAAATTCCAACGGCCGCGCACTGATGTATAACATTACACTTTATCCCGAACGCACTGAAGCGTGACAGTAAAAAATCCCAGAGACAGTGGCGTCCAAACCGGTTTAAACCGGTTTTTATTTGTTTGGCCGTGGAATCATTGACCAATCATAGTCGTCCATGTCATACACAAATAATAACACGAGCGTTGTCAACCCGAGTTAAACCCGAGTCAACTCGATTTAAACCGGTGTCAACTCGAGTCAGCCCGAGTCAACTCGAGTTAAACCGAGTTAACCAGAGTTAAGATAAGATAGAATAACATAGAATAACATAAGAAATCATATATCATGATATCATATAATAACATATGATATCATATAATCACATAAGATAACACATATGATATCATATATTTTCTGTGATTAACTCACTTTAGTGAGTTAACCTCAGATAAAGTGAGTTAATCTCAGATAAAGTGAGTTAATCTCAGATAAAGTGAGTTAACCTCAAACAAGTGAGAAAATCTCAGAAAAGGCGAGTTAATCTCCTGTAAAGTGAGTTAATCTCATAAAAAGTCAGTTAATCACAGATAAATTGAGTTAATCTCAGAAAAAGTGAGAATCTCAAAAAGTGAGTTTATCTCAGATAAAGTGAGTTCATCTCAAATCAAGTCGCGCTTCAGTGCGTTCCAGGTTAAGTGACACGTTACGCAACAGTGCGCCGTTGCAATTTGTCACGATTCAGTGCACAGTTGGAATTTTTAATGTCACGTACGTGACATTAAAACGTCCGGAAACGTCTGAAACGTCCGGACGTTTAAGTGCGCCGTTGGAATTTGTACGCTACACTGCGCCGATGGAGCCTTTGGAGGTGGGTGGGGTGGTGGTGGCCAGCATTTATTACTTTCAAGCTACTATAGTCATTATGTCGCCGCGACAAATATCACGTACAATTTTATCTGGCAAAAATGAAAATAATTTACCAATTATCCCCGCCGATACCATCGATCTCAGATTTTGATCCACCTTTTCCCCCTCCGCTCGTTAAAACTTGTTTGGTCAGCCGCTGCTACGCCCCCCGCCCCCCTCCTCCCGCAGCTCTTTGAACTTTTTGGTCGCTTAATTTGTTGCCAGATAATTTAGTCCAGAAACAGATATTTTGAGCAAATTGACAGGTAAAACTGGTACTGCCTCCAACCGACGGCGTCCCCTTGCTGTAGTGATGTGATTACCAGTTGAATATACAGGTAACAAGAAGGCAATAACAATAAAATAATTATTAAATTGATAAAATAATTTATAAACAATCCTGCACTTGAGTGCATGGAGAACGTGTTGGATCAGGATTAGTTAGGGTTAGGGGTTTAGTTAAGGTTTAAGGTTACTTAGGGTTAGGGTTTTGGCACCGTTTTGATGGAAAAGCTCCCATTGCTAGCTCTTTGAATTCTTAACATGTAAATATCTACTATTTCATATTTTCGACCAGGGCCTACGCGGTACGTAGTAATGCCGTAAAGCATTGTAAACCATCGTAAAAAACCGTAAAGCACATGCACAATCCCGTAAACAAAATTAGAGTCAATTATATAATTTGTATATTATAATCTTTGATTATTTTAATGCAATTTTATTTTCAATTAATAAAATTTACGGTGCTTTACGGTGGTTTACGGCTTTACTACGGACCCAGGGCTACGTGCTGAAATTGTCCCATCTTATGTTATGATCTGCCATTTTATAATTTAAATATTAACTGACGCAGATAAACCAATTACACAAATAATTGTTTATTTATTTCAAATGTTGCTAGGCCTAAGTACTATTGATCTGTGACAGAATGACAGCTGTTACTGAACTTGATACTTGTAAGTATAAATTACATAACTTGAATTCGTAACTGATGAAGACTAGTAGAAGTTATAATAGATTGTGAGATGAGATAGATATCTGTCTAGTCCTGTGCTTAATCTAAGTTTTGTGGTAACTAACTGGTAGAAGTACCGTATGAATAAATATAGATGAATTATATGTGAATTAATTTCTACAATTGTTTTCAGTGAATGCGTTGAAAGTTATTTTAAATATGGGTTGTTAACTTTCCGACAGCACACTTAGCTTAATCTTGTTCTCATGATGGCTGGTAACGTCATTGACTCGCATGCCGATGCTCTTCATTCTTCGGTCACTGATTACGACGGCAGCGCCCATGCAGGCAGCAGACGAAGTTCCACCCGTTCCATCAAACGCAAGAAATTTGACGACGAGCTCGTAGAAAGCAGTCTCGTAAAGTCAGAGCGTGTTCGCATGCGAGCGAGCTCTTCGTGCACTGATACGAGGTTCTCGGGCACCGGTGCCGGACTCGCCGTCAGCGATGTCGATATCTCGGAAGGAACGGCATCTACCACCACATTCGCTACAACTCCGTTCACTGTTCACGCGTCTGCATCCGTGTCGTCCGACTCCAGACGTAGGCCGTCTAAATCGGGCAGGCGCGGTAAGAAATCGAGGACAGCCGCGATTGCTGCAGCGGCGACTAGTTCGACGCCGGGTCGGAGTGGTCTCGGCCGGTGGAAGGCTCAGGACGACCTGGCACTGATTCTAGCCGTCCAGCAGACTTGCGATCTGACGGCCGTGCACCTCGCCATCAAGTTCTCGTGTCGCTTCTCACTGAACGAGATCAAGGAACGTTGGCACGCGCTGCTCTATGATCCCGAAGTGTCCGGCACGGCATTGATGGCAATACGTCGTCTGCACACTGACGTCACGGCCTCCATCCAGGCTAGGGCCCTCTTCAGTAAGGTCAGTTGAAATCTTGAGTTGACATTTGCTCAAAGCTGCTTATTAGTCTGTGAATGTTTAGTATTATTACACTGTTTCAGCAAGTTAGTTCCGACATGGAATGTATGGTGCATTTCTTAGGCACTCCATTTGGTGGTAAGGTATTGGATAAAATAGAATAGATATGGCTTATTTCTTAGTTGCTGTCAAGATTCCTCTGCTATCTACTTCAACATACTTGTTGTTGGCTGGCGTTTGAATGGTCAGAGGTCGGGACTTTACGACACGTGGTGAACTTTGAACAATGCCATAGGGCCTAGTTTATGAACACTTGCCTTAAAACCCAGATACTTTAGCTGAGATGTTCATACAGATTAAATCGTAGAGTTAGTCAAGTTTTCTAGAAATTAACCTACTGCTGTTTACATTGTGAAGGCTACATGGTATTAATTAAATTTTGATATTAGTAAAATTTCAAACAGTATTGTCTGTTTATGCATGCAGTATAACAGTGTTTTACTCAGACTTTATACTGCTAGGTGAGTGATTCCTTAATTATAATTCATTAGATAAATGATGTTGTGTCATTCAGAAGACAAAGGAGATAGAAATCCATAGTATTCAACCTTCTTTCAGATGTCAACGTGATGATGATGATTTGACCTTAAAAACTATAACCTGTCATGTAAGGTGACATGGAACATCGGTACTGCTATTGGCATCGCATGAGGTTGAATGTGATTGAACTCAGACCGAGTCTTGTGTTAAGATCTACATGTGCATTTTCTGACTAACGTATATATATAAATACTGTATATACAGATCTATATAAGTATGGTCGATTAATTAGAGTCTGCCTGTCCAATTGTTTATTTGTGATTAAGAGAAGAACATTGATGTCTAACCAATTTAAAGATCAGTGTGTGAGTTTGAAATTTCGGTAATGGGTACTACACATTCTTGATAATATATTAATAAATGTTGTGCTTTGGTCATTTATATTATTTTCGCTTATTTTTCTTTTACAGGAGGAAGAGCGGGTTCTATCCACAGTCGCATCTACATCTCAGCCGACTGTCGACACATTTGGCGAGCTTCTGTCGACCAATCGTGTGTCATTCCTATCCTGTCGTACGGCCAAGATGCTTCACACCCATTGGCTGCTGCTCAAGCAGTACCACCTGCTCCCCGACCAGACTGTCCAGCCGATGCCGAAGGGCGATCACGTCCTCAACTTCTCCGACGCCGAGGACCTCATAGACGACCGACTGCTGGCCGACACGGCCCGTGACGAGGAGCTGGAGAAGGAGCTGGCTGTCGCCGACCGACGACAGAAACGAGAGGTGCGCCACTTGGAGGCGGAGCTTCCCAAGTGGCAGGTTCTTGTGGACAGCGTGACGGGTATCAGTCCGCCGGAATTCGACAGCCTGACCCTTGCGGTCATCCGTGGTCGTCTCGTTAGATATCTCATGCGTTCAAGGCGGATAACCCTGGGGCGACCGACCAAGTCCAACCAGGTGGATGTAGATCTATCGCTCGAAGGCCCAGCGTGGAAGATTTCCAGGCGGCAAGGGTACGTGAGGTTGGTCGACGAGACGGGGGAGTTCTACATAGTGAACGAGGGTAAGAGGGCGGTGTTCGTAGACGGCAAACCGGTTCTAACGGGAGAGCGACAGACATTGAATAATAACTGTGTGATTGAGATGAGTTGTTTGAGGTTCATCTTTCTCATCAATCAGGATTTAGTTAATGCTATTCGACAGGACATGGCGAACAAATCTTCTGTGAGTGCCGGTGTGTAGACCACTAGACTAGAGCAAGCCTATCGTCTAGATTATAGGCCTAGACCACTAGCCATTGTCTAGACCTTTAGTCTAAACCACTAGCCGGTGTCTAGACCACTCGCCAGTGTCTAGATTACTAGCCAGTGTCTAGACCACCAGCCGTTGTCTAGACCACTAGCCGGTGTGTAGGCCACCAGCCAGTGTCTAGACCACCAGCCGATGTCTAGACCACTAGCCGGTGTCTAGAGCACTAGCCGGTGTCTAGACGACTAGCCGGTGTCTAGACCACTAGCCGGTGTCTAGACCACTAGCCGTGGTCTAGACCACTTGCTGTACGGCTGTTAATTATAGTGTAAAATGGTGTGAAGGATTACCATATCATGATTTTGATAACGCGATACACTTTCAGTACGGTAATCATTTATGAAAGATTAACTTGATTATTCAATCAATGTGTGTATAAATTGACAGCTGTGAATATTTTGCAATGATTGATTAATCTTGTAGTCATCTAATTCCAGACAGGAATTCAGAATATTCTAAGCCTTTTGACAAGAGCCCTCAGGGAGCATTAATGGTAATTTTTACACGATGCTGCATGGTAACTAGTAGGTCTTCTTTATAATGTTTTCTTTATTGCTTGTGCTAATTCTGGTTGTATTAAAAATTTGTTAGCGCTGTTGACATGCTTCTTGTGTTAGCCGTGTCTGGCCGTCTCAAAGTTGAATTGCTTACTCCCACAGCGTCAATGGTACATACTGCTAAACCGCTTTCACACAGAGCAAGGACTGAGCAAGTCCTGTCTTGAAACGTGAAAGATGGGGACTGATTGTGACTTGTGTGAGCATGGTAAATCTCAAGCCATGTCGCATTTTGTGATTTATTGGCGAATGGCTGACGGCACATAGTGTATATATGATACAATACAACAACTGCTCTCTCGCCATCCTGAGCCTTTGGTACTCAACTGATCTCCCTTGCCCCAGTTGTGTTCTAAATTTAAAAGTAGATGTGTGTAGTTGGCAGTATGAGCAAAGAGGATCACATCCAGCCGTGATTTTAAACGATATCTAATTATGGTAAATAACCAACTCACCTTTGACTTCGACTAACTGCATTGTTAAAAGAAAAATTTTAATGACATTTAGTCCGAAGATATAAATGCAGTTTGTATGCATATTAATTTTACACTTGAAATTTGGTTTAAAAAAATTTTTTGATTTGAAGAGAGAAATTTTAGCATTTCTTCAGTAATTGATGAAGAGTTAATTGTAAAACAGTTTGAGTCACCGATGTCTGTGTTTTAAGATTAGTTTCACCTAATAAGTTATTGATATTTGATTGATATGACATATGACAGGGTATGTGGAAAGCATAGACCTCTTTTTTAGAAGAGGTGTATGGTTTCTTTAGGCGTTTCTATGGTTTCAAACAGGTCATTGATCTTTTCATTTTAAAAGAAGCAGGTTCTTTGGAGCATCAGTCTATTAATATATTTTATGACGGAATTTGTGATCAAGTGCAAAGGCACAAACCAGTTTTTCTCCAAAACTAAGTTTTTCTGCTTGGGCAATTTAAATAGCTTCATGTCACTAAGACACTAAGGAGCACCTGGGAAAACAAGATTAAGTAGGTCTGCAAGAAGAAAGAATGTGCCGGCCAGAATCAAATTAAAATTGAGACAAGCAATAAGGAGGCAGGTGCACATGGTCTAGAGATTCTCTTAAACATTGTAGATCTTTTATCAAATATGACTGAATTCATGGAAGAATGCGAGACTGGCGCTCAATGCAAAATTTGACAGCAATCCATGCCTCACCATGGACATTCAAACATTTCTTTGCAGGACAGAATCTGAACAGGTCTATGTTATTGTAAGCGCAAATAAAGCCAAGGTCGTAAATTCGTACCTCTGACCATTCGGGGAGGAGGAATTTCTGGATTCGTCTTAAGAGCGCGGATCGAGGGGAGGTGTTCTTGACTGTTTCCATAATAATAAAATGCAGGGCTTTCCCAACTTTCTGTTTGGTGTATAAGGGGTCATTCAAATATAACGTCACGCAATTTTTCAGCATTTTTGACCCCTCGCCCCTAGTCACAATCTGTCACACCTCGCCACCCCCTAAATAATGACGTCACAAATTTCAACCCCCTCTGAGTGAAAAAATTCTGACGAGCGGGGGGGGGGGCTATCGATAAAAACAACAAAATTTCCAAAAAGATCCAAAATTTCTGAAATTGTTTTTGGCTGCGCACAGATTTTTTGGCTACGCAATTTTTTTTGGGCGTGACGTCACGTCGGGCTAAACCCCCTCCGCTTGTCACACATTGTCACACTTCGACGACCACCCCTCGCCCCTCCTGCGTGACGTCATATTTGAATGACCCCAAACCATAGGAAATTTAAAGGAATATTACGTAGCTTACTAGCTTATGTGTGATTTTGTGGACATGTTTCAAATGTTTGCTTGAAATATGCGATAAAATACAGAATAATATGCGGCGGATGCCCTCACCAACCAGAACTACGATTTTCTACACAATTTAAAATTTTAAACACAAAGATGCAGATATATAGGCCCACGGGTAAGTCCTGATTATAAGAGCTACCATTTGGAGCACCTGTCTTTTACTAAAAAATAAAATTTTGCGTGAATGGCACCACTGAGCAAATATAGTAAATAAGACTAGAGTACTGTTTACTCTCACTGTTTCAGCAAATTGATTGGCTTATAGTTTAAATAGGTCATGATATTTTATACAAATTGTATAGGTTTCATGACAACTGAAAGAAACTGGCAACAATATCACCAAAGCAATTTTTTATTCCTGTTCACTTCTAACTTTATTTAGAGCTCTTATCTTACAAAAATTATAAAACAATTTTGCAGCTATAAATAAATGCAATAATGGGACATTTTCAACCAATAATACTTCTCAAATTGTTGAGCTTTTAACTGTCACTAAGAGCAAGTTCTTGTTTGAGATCTTGTACTAATGGGCAGCAGCTGTGATCACATGATAAGCTTTGCTGTCTATTCCTATCTTTCCCTAATACTAACAACAGCCTGACTGACAACATCACGTGACCACCACAAACTCCGCCCACTTCCCCTCGCCATCCAACCATGCCGCCGAAAGAGGAGAGAAATTCTCGTGCGACGGGCAGGCAGTTAGATTGTACGTCTTGTTTACACTGTCTAAAGTTTAGCATCACAAATTCACAATGACAACAACAATAACATTTTAAGGTGTACAGCTTGTGAATATTAAATATGTACACTACAAAAGTCTCACCTCATGAATATATGTTCAGTATTATAATCCAGTGTTGCTACATAAATAAACAAATCATAATATTTTGAAAACATGTTAATGTAATGCGGTTTATGATGATGATTTTCAGAGGTTTAAATGTTTTTTTTAAATGTGGAACTTGATGATAAAAATATTGTGTTGCAAGCACACACATTGTGAAGGTCGAGTGTTCTTTTCTGTGTATTCTGATCAATATTTATATATCAGTGGTAATGATGGATGCGCAGTCGAACATTTTGTTTTGCTAATATTGTAAAGGCCTGCAATTTTGTGATTTTTTAAATTTACTGTTATATTTTATAACTGTGATTTATTTTCTAATCATCTTATCTAGCTGAAGATGTCTGTTTGAAAGGTATGGTTGCTGCTCTGCTTGAGAATGCCTACGACAAGGACGCTGGTGTGCGAGAAGCTGTCGGAGCTTCTCTGTACGACCTTGGTCGGAAACAGTCCACTCTTGTTCTCAGTTCGTGTACCGACTATCTGGCTAATAACTCGAAGGTAAGAGTGACTATTTTAAGTGTATCTTTAAATTTTACCTGTAATGCTATTGATTGGTGTAATATGTAACGTTGCAATATTCTTGGATAAATATCTTGTACGTGGTAAGATTTGATTTGAGGAGCAGTTTAATATATTTGGCACAAGTTTGCGACACTGGATTCAGTCTTTTGGTGATACTTGCTTTAGAACTTTTTTGAGCAAATAGATAACTTAATTTTAGAACTTGCTCATGGGGTAAATGGATCTGAATGAATATTTAGTACCATATTGAAGTATTTCTGTATAAATTTCAGTTGTTTACTTTTTTATAAATGGTTTCATTCTTCTTGAATTTCAGTTGGATTCTGTGGTACGGTATTTAATGCCTACTTTCAAGATTATGCCTATAGACCTATATCAACATTCAACATGCAAGTTTGTTTATGAAATGGGATATATCTGTATAAGTTTGATCATGTGCAAGGCGCTGACGGTGATGTTGTAGTTGTCTACGCCACACAGAGTTGTCATACTCGACTCTATGGAGAAGATCATTACTCTGACGATTGATAGCCTTGACGCTGAACTCGCTGAGAAGATAATAGAACGTGCCTCGGCTGAACTTACTCAGTCCAAGGTAGGAGGGCTTGTACAAGCTTATTCAGTAAAGGTAGGAGAGCTTACACAAGCTTACTCAGTGAAAGGTAAGACAGCTTATATAACCTTACTCGGTCAAAGGTAGGAGAGCTTACTTACATAAGCTTATTCAGTGAAAGGTAAGAGATATTGCACAATCCTATTCAATCAGTGGTAAGAGGGCTATAAATACAATTTACTCCGTCAAGGGTAAGAGGGCTATAAATACAATTTACTCCGTCAAGGGTAAGAGGGCTATGAATACAATTGACTCCGTCAAAGGTAAGAGGGCTATGAATACAATTGACTCCGTCAAGGGTAAGAAGGCTATGAATACAATTTACTCCGTCAAGGGTAAGAGGGCTATAAATATTACAATTTACTCTGCCAAGGGTATGAGGGCTTACACAAAGTTGTAATAGGCTAATTTTTAACGACAGTGATAATCAGTGATAATTCTCCAATGCTTACTGTAATAGTTTACAAGGATTTTGCTTCTTGTTGTCTAATTCACATTCTATATGATGATGTATTTGTTTTGTGGCGTGGTGCCAGACAGGCAGCCTGTTCTGTACTTGTTTTATGGCGTTGTGCCAGACAGGCAGCCTGTTCTGTACTTGTTTTGTGGTGTGGTGCCAGACGGCAGCATGTTCTGTACTTGTTTTGTGGCGTGGTGCCGGACAGGCAGCCTGTTCTGTACTTGTTTTATGACATTGTACTTGTCTGACAGCCTGTTCTCTAATTGTTTTAGGACGTGGTACCTGACTGGCAGACTTCAGCCTGTTCTGTACTGGTTGCTGTCGGTACGAAGCACTGTAATGATGTAATGTCTGAACTGTTGAAGAAGTTTCAACCCGGTCAACTGCCTCATTTCTTCGTCGTACAGACCCTGGCCAGTCTCTCTGTCGCTAATGGTGAAACACATTGCTTTATTTTTGAGTGTTTAATTTGCGATTTCACAGCATTATCACCGTTGTTACTGGAGATTAACAGAAATGCTTACTGACATGAATGAATTCATTCAAGTATTTATTGCTTTAAATTCTTATTGATATTTTTTACTGATCATTCATTTTCTGTCTCATGTGGCTCTGATACGTTTTGTATATAGCTGGTAGGTTTTGGTCTATTTACACCAGATAAGTATTGAAGCTTGTGAACTTGCCCCTCTGGGTAATGACTACAGTTCAGATGTTCACTGTAGCTTATGGTTACAATGCAGTGACTGTAATTCTTTATGGTTCAAGCCTTGAAAGGCTTGGTAGTGTTCTGTGCTTTGAAATTGAAACTGCTATAATAATGCATATATTTTAGTTCATGGAAACACCTTTGTAATCAATTTGTTTTTTTTAATTACTTTTTCTGTATGCAATGTTTATTCAATGTTGGACTGAATTCGGAGAGATACATAGCTATTATTGGTGCAAACAATCACAAGAGAAAGAAAAACTGGATTTTGCATGTGTTGAGGGGCGAGGGATTGATGAAAGATGTGATCGAAGGCAGAATTGAAGAAAGGAGAGGACCAGGAAGACTGAGACAGATTATACATCATGAACTGATGGAGGACAAGGAGGGACCATATAAGCAAATGAAAAGGAAACGGAAACCATGAATTGTGGAGGAAAAGGATCCCAGGGACCTGACTTCCGGCAGAGCACTAATGATGATGATGATGATGACATTAGACTTCAGAGCAATGGTTACTAATGGAACATCACCGAGGGATTCATCCTCACTTTCAAGATGAAAGGGGACTACTCAACATTTCCATCGGTTAGTTGAAGCTGACAACAAGGTGAGCTGGTCTTTAGTAGATGAGCAGCAATGAAAATATGTTTTTAAACACAAGAAACTGTCCAAATTATAAAACATTAAACTTTGCCAGCCAGTAGCATCAGTACCATGGCAATGCATCAACACAGAGCAAAATCTTTCAAACGATTTGAAGCTAAAAATATAGAGAATCACACCTTGATCTTTTTGAATGTTTTGTTTCTTGGATTGTAACTGGATTCACAGACAAACACTTGATCGCCATTGCAACCCTAAAACCAACACAGACATCTTTAATATGCTCAAAGGCTCCTGAGCCGGGGGCTGGGCGGGGGATGGGGCGGAGGCGGGGTGGGGGCAGACGGGCGGGCATAGGGTGGGGTGGTCAGGCTGGAGATGGGAGAATTGCGTGAAGCTTAGTGAAGCCTGGATAGTAACGCTTTTCACCGAACAATAATATGTGCACAGCTAACGAATGGATATAAATTGGGCAAAGCTGGGCGAGAATGGGCGGGGCGGGGACGGGCCGGCGGAGGGGTTGGAG
>JAQFYQ010001738.1:0-12791 GCA_034694885.1 Buchholzia appendiculata | reverse complement strand
AGTAGTCTAGCACTAGCAACGCTGTGATGAACCGGCGGGCCGTGACGGGCCCTTGTTTGTAGGCCCGGCCCGGCCCGGCCCGTCAGTAGCCCGGCCCGGCCCGGCCCGTGACCTACATTTGAATCCCAAGGCCCGGCCCGGCCCGGCCCGGCCCGCGGGCCGCCCGGCCCGTTCCCAGCTCTATGCCCTGCCAACTCAAACCCTGCTACCGTACACACGATAGAAGTATGTTTGTATAACAAACTCAAAATGAACATACGGTAGTCGCAGCAAGAAATATGTATTCATTAATCTGTCAAACTGTAAATAGTGTACAACCATTTAACATACGTAGTAAGAAAATAGAAACCGAATAAAAAAATAGTATAGTAAATTATTAGAACGCGCAGTTATCAAGCAATGCAATGGCGAATTATCAGATACGTCAGAAACTCAGCAGGTGTAAGCATGCCGAATGCAGATTAGAAAGGATTCACTGCAGTGATTGTGTAAATATAAATGTTGAACGGCTTTCAAATTTATATTTAATTTGATTCTAAATTGCTTCAAAAACTTTATTCGCGAGAAGATATTTAGCTATTATTATAGTTTAGTGCAACTAATTAAATCTAACAAACGACTAACGGGAGCATAATTTGGAACTATTATTTTCATTTGAGATATTATTTGTGTTAATTTTGACAATCTAGACTAATAAATAAGTGTCAGGGTCCTCACGCTTCCAATGTCTATCATAAACTACTTTCACCACTCGAGGGAAACTTGTAAGACATCGAGATCGGTCCGACCGACAGCTCACTCCATCACTATTATCACAAGGTAACATGGAGAACCAATCGTTACAATGGACAGAATACAAATAGACATCACAGAACCAATAGATAATATGTTCTATTGATTCTGTATTGCGTTTGCTGCTACCTTCAATAGGATTATTGTGGATTATAAAATAAGACACACTTGCGATTTCTGGCGCCATTCTATGTGATTTCTCCATTTCTGTAAATTTGACCCAAAGATATAGGAACAAGAATAGACTAGAATTAACAGAAAAATAACGGGCTCTCGGCAAGGACCACGGCAAATATCTTAGAGCTGTCTGATTGGCTGAAAATATGACTTTGTTTTCGCGTTCCGTGCATCACGTGACTTCCCACTGATGCCACTTCAATGACCTCTTGACCTTTGATTCCGGTGACATTCACCGGACGTCACGTGGTGCATAGCTGTATCATTTTCATTGGATGACAGCACTGACCAATGCAACTATTGATTATTAATGCCTCTATGCTTTGACTTAATGTTGAAAGCTTTTTAAGATACTAGAAAGAACGTCTTTACAATGGTATGGTTAAATCTATAGGTGGTCAAAAATGAGTAAATGAAGGGCCCCAGGAGGGAGGAGGGAGGTTAAGTCCCAGAGTTACACTTACTTGCTTCTTTGCGTTGGCCCCCAGTCAAAATACTGAGATATTGAAAAAGCCATGTTTAATGCATTATATCCCGTAAAACATAAATGGTTCAACGAAAAGAAAGAATAGGATCAGCCAATTCAGAGTTCTACATCTTCAAACACATCGGATGCTTGTTTCTGATTTTGCCTTTAGCTAATTCCGCTCGATATTGATTTACAGCATGCACGTCGCTCGATGCATTCATCTTACTCTATGAACTCCTAATAGTGCTGTTTATTAGCGTAGTGCACTTGCAGATATGCGCACCACTGACCCATGATAGTGCACTTTGCAAGAGACTCGCTGCAGTAATTGATCATTACTGCAAGCAATCTCTCAGCGGCGCATGCTCTGCAGACACGGGCTGTAAAGTATCTGCTGTTACAGGGGACAAGAGAGTGTAATGACCTCTGGGCATCTTAGATTATCTTTCGATACACATCGACTGTTTCCTTGGCTGATATTAGCGATATTCAGTCTGCAACTGAATCGTCAGTTTACGTGTGTAGAGTGAATAGCAACCGGAAGTGGAATTATTGATGACGTCACATGAGAGACGTTCAATTACTCATCCGCTGATATAGCATTCGTCCCAAATGTGGAGTTCAAATAAGGATGTTTAAGTATCTTATATTGATTTTTTAGCGAATTATTTCAACCTTCGACATCTTGTTTTTCCATTTCTATTTGTTGACTTTCTATTGACTTTGCTTGTATTGCTAATCGTAAGCATTTGACACGTGATAATTAAATGCCCTGCTTGCTTAATTGATGGCATAAGCGGCGCGTATCAGGGCTAGGGGGGGGGGCAAAATTTTGACCCAGAACTTTTTATTGGCGCGCCTCTACACCCGATCGTCGAAACTTTTGTTGCGCTGCTATCTCCCTCCTGTCATCGAAAGTTTCCAAGCCACCCCTCCAAATCAAAATGTGTACCGCCGCCTAAGACGGATGATGCTTGGCACATCATACATTGAATAAACAGTGTGCTAAATTGGACAATTTCATCAAATGTTCTAACTATGTTACTGCAAAGTGCTATGAGCAATTATTGCATTATGATATGTTATGTTTTGTCAGTTTATCCGCACATAACGTTATTTGCTATGTGCGGATAAACTCCTTTTCAAACGTCTATTTCTTGCACAGGAGGGGAACGAAAAACCACCTGTGGTTACTTCGTCTTCTTATGGAAGCAAATGCATTGTTTCGCGCCGTCACTATGACCCTTTATCAGACAGAACATTATCTTGCTCACTAGAAACGATCCAATTGACCAGGCGTTGAGTTCCTACGCCAGCTAGTTCAATATGTGTTGTTCCGCATTAACTAAATGCAGATTACGAAATGCCTCAATAAAATTTTACACTGAACAATGTTGTGTGATACAAAAACAACTTTTAGAAATTTTGAAATATTTCCTTCGAAGACGTTTCCTTCATTGGCGTGCTTATTGCATCAGTCTGTGACTACACTCAGACTGCACACAGACTGCACATAGACTGCACACAAACTGCACACAGACTACACTCAGACTACACTCAGACTACATATAGACTACATATAGACTGCACACAGACTGCACACAGACTGCACACAGACTGCACATAGACTGCACACAGACTGCATATAGACTGCACAAAGACTACACTCAGACTACATTTACTATAGACTGCACATAGACTTATTGCTAGCAGTCTGCACTGTGCGTTCGCATTCTGCTTTCATTCTGTAAAGTCTTGATGTTAATAATCATCTGAATTGTTACTCAGTCAACCGTGAACTGAATATTTGGCTTCATTGGTCCAGACAGGAACTGAGTTGAAGCAGAGTGACTGACGGAGTAGAGGCAGAACGCGGTCATGTTACGGGGGAAAAACTTGACTCCGGGGAACGTGTGACGTGGGGGCGATGAAGGACGTGGCCTGTAGTCCCCGTCGCCGCCCGCAAGCAGTCAATATGAAGTGCCGCTAATAAAATGTGGAACATTGGCCTGAGGATATTACAATTAAGATCGCACTCGATATACGGCATGCAGCAAAGCGACTCTCAAGTAGCGCAATATTTAGCGATAGCATATTCAGAGGTCAGAAATTCAAACAAAGTTATTAGAGATTGAGAAACATCAAAAGATGTTTTTAAATTAAATCGATTACTAAACCGTCGCGATATGAAAAATAATAAGCTCAAAATATAATTTGGTCTCGAACTATAATCTATCAGGTAAAAGAAATCTACAATAATAATACTAGCAGCATCTATTTGACTAGAGCCGTAAATCTAGGACCACACAAACTCGTGCAATCTGACATTAAACGACTCAATACAGAGGCATTGAAAAATCTTGAATGAAAATCTTGGACCCATATTTCAGAAATAATAGGAAACAAACCTCAAAACAATTCAAAATTTGAATAAAAATATTTTTCGTAAAAACGAGTAATATTTATGATGATTTTATATTTACGGCTATTAAGGTTTGAGCATGAATTCGTGAACTTAGAAAGAAATAATAAAACATCTCCTAACTGGGAAATATTTAATTTGAAACTTAAGTATTTTGCCGGAAGTGTTGTTTCAGTGAGAAGATTAGAGTCAATTTAATTTTATTGACAAATCTAAGCAGCTATTAAATTACGACTACTAATGATTTAGTACAAATTCATGAATCCAGAATGAAATAATGAAACACTGAATGCCAAACAAGCACTGAATTGGAACAGATGTTGTTTCAACGATGAAAAGCACACAACGCCTGAGAGTTTAATAATTTGACAAATTTAACTGTGATGTATTATTGTAGCACAAAATATGCAATTAAATGAAGCACATCGTTCAGTTCAATATAAATACATTACCTCCATGATTGGGCTTAGAACGGAACACCAGAATACTCTGTCGGTTAAGTACTCGACTCGTATTCTAAATATCACGGGTTCAGTTCTCCGATCATGCTGTGCTAGTCGTAACAACATCTGGCAAAATTTGTGTGCGCTTTATCACCTCTGTATGAGTTGGTACTAGCTGCGAAAGCTAGGTAGCAAGCTAAAGTGTTTGCCTAGAACATTGACCCCGGTAAGATGTACCTTGTACTATGTCAGTGGTGGGAGATCACCGCCAGCAAACCTTCTGTCGAAGACTCCAAATACTTTACCTTACTTAGTGATTGGATTTAGCTGCTGGTTGTGCAATGCTATACTCGAATATGCGCAAGTGACTTCATTATCGTTCTGTTTATGCCAATAGAAGCATGTCAATTTGTTTCCCCGGGGTGGGGGCAGCAAATTTGGCAAGAACCTAATGTCTAGATATCAAACATGTAATTTAAGCGGTGCTATAAAACGTTCATATTTTCTCATTTTCTCATGATTGTCTTGTCATCTTTAGGGAGACTGGGGAGCGACATCTGCGAGTGTCTAACTTCCATGTGCCCCCACTCCCTCCCTTCCTCCCCCTTCCCGCCGTTGCGCCACTGCCCTGCGTGGAACGCCCTGGAAAAGTCGTATTTTCCATGACAGTACCTCCAGTCGGCGTCTTGGTTCAATCCCCATCTGGGACGATTATATCGTTTATCTTTGTCGCCGCAACCCGGCCAAAGCCTTGTTTCCTCTCTCCTGGGACATCGCTGCCTATCGAACGCGCCATGCAAAAGACGACTGGTGAATTATACAACGTTCGATGACTTTCGTTTTCGATCGCTTATCGTAAATTCAATCTAAACTTTCGCAACCGTTATTCTCGCGGAGAACGGAATAAGCTTTCAATTCCGAAAAATAGGGCGTATGTAGCTGTAAAAGTGGTTCACGGAGCAGCTGCTTTTGCGGGGTGACGAAACATAAACCAAAGTCATTGCTGATGACATAAAGATATAAAATATTCGACAAATAAAAGTTTGTCGATGTTAGGTCACTTAGGTGATATATGTAATCAAAGATTTGCTTTGCAAAACAGGCTCAAACGTTTGCTATATATCTGGCTAGTAATAACAATGTTCTTTCATCAGTTTGATGATGATCTTATATAGATGATTTAGGTTTTTTAACTGCATGTGTATTATCGGCAAGTAAATGATGAATGTCAAAGAAGAAAATATAAAATATAAAATTTTATCATAGATCTTCTATATAGCAATTATTATATTGGAGCCACAGTGAATCGCATAGGTTTTAAATAATAAAAGAGAAGCAACTTTTTTGATTATTATTACTATAATTGATTTATTCATGGTATCATATACTGTACAAGTCTACCGGACACGAGGTGGCCCAAATGCTTGGGAGACTTAGCCTTTTTTAAAATTAGCCGCCACATTCACTAATTATTTTTTTAATGCAGCGACATTTTCTTTCTTCCAAGTTTTCATTTCGGGAATGTTATACCAAAAAAGTTTTTTCCAACAACCGTGGAGGGGTGGCTTGACGCATCAGTTACTAAAACATGCATCCTATTAATAATAAAAAAACATTTATAGTGTTTTAACACATAATCCCCACCATCCCTCGTTAAATACGACTCTGACTGTTGTTATTAATCGGGAAATGAATCAAACTTAACAATATTTAGTTTCGCACAAAAGCAATTTTAGAGGCCACAGCTTCCCATTTATAAACGATCTGAGTGGAGATTGAGACGCTGCAAAGACAACGTCGTAGCGAATCAGATTGAATAAAGCGAGCGTGAAATGGAACGTTGAGACAGGAAGAGCGGCTTGACGACGGTAAATAGGAAGAGAAGAGGACGAGGAAGAAGAATAAGAAGAGAAGAGGAAGAAGAATTACGCGATGAGTTTGAAAGCGAGTCTGTAGTGCGCATGCGCGGTGCAGCAGCTGACCCGTCTCTCTGTATCACACACAGAGACCCACACAGAGAGAGAGGCGCGTGTCAATGAGGCAGTGTCGATGATCTAGTGCAACATTAGACAAGCATTGTAACCAAGTTCGAGATTAGAGAATTAATCATGCGTAGAAATTTCTCATAGATAACAGCGTTCTGCTTGAGTTGCTAGAGATTGCGCTGCGTGCAGCAACTGCTCGGCGGAGGTTTCTTGAAGCCTTCAATGCAGCGATGCCGTAGTCGTAAAATATTGCATCATCAGTTCGGGTAAGGACGCTTCAAGGCGTTTTGTGTGTAGCATCTGCATCATTTAGTATGTTTATAATTGCGCACATGTTTAAATATTATTCAATGGATTGATATGTAATTTAGCTGCAAATATCGAATTTATGCGCTTCGGGATATTTCATTTAAGGTTATATAAAATTACCCACCGTGAATCGAATTTTTTAAAGAGAAGATATTTTGTGATTTTAAACACTTGTTGCTTTTTATAATCGTAAAATGAAGGAGTTGATGCATTCATACACATACACATACACATACGCATACACATGCGCATACACATACACATCCACACATATACACAAGCGCATACAGACAGACTTATGCTCACACATGCGTGCAGATATATTTACTTACACATACACATGCGTACTACATGCGTACTACATTTGCGTACATATGTGTAAATAGTGTGCATTTATTCATGCACACATACACATTTTTATATATAGACTATAGATCATAAATGTGATAAATGCATGTATTCATATTTATGTATAAATGTGCACAAATATGTATACATATTTATTAGTATGCACATATCAAATATATATGCCTCGAACATAATATTTGACAATAGTGTGAAAGTAATTTAAACTACATGTATAATTTTTTACTCGCTTGGCGCAGAGATCATTTATTAAGTTCAATAAGTTATTAAACTTTGAGCTTCGAATTATTTGAAGAATTATTTGTTACATTTATTTTAAAATTTGTAGTTGGACATAATCAATTGCGAAAGTTGATAGCTCATCAGAAATAGAAATTAAAATGGATTATACGCGAAAAGTTTTTTTGGATATTTTTGCTGGCAATATCAACGATATTTCATAAGGTGACTGACTATCTTACAATAAGTTAGTTTTTTTGTCATCTAGTATGTAGGAACTTGATGACTCTATTGTCATATCGTCATCACGTTAGGCGCTAGTTTCAGTTTCAAATATGAATTGAAATAAATCAGTGTCGATAATTCAAGTAGCCTGCCATAAAATATTTCGGTCTATGATATTTATGGGAGAAAATGAAGTAGCACGTAATTAAAAACAGGTAGGGTTTAAAAACAGTAATCACATATATTTGACTGCTTCTGCGCAAGGGAGTCAACTACCGTTAAATTGTTAATATGTATCATCATCAAAAAGCAATAAACTTGTTTCAGAAATTATATAATGGATATTCGAAAATGTCATGAACAGCGAAATGTCTGTTACCATTTGAACATTTTCATTAAATCCTGATGAATACCTTCCGCAGATAAATAAATTAATAAATTAATAAATAAATTAAATAATTATTTAATTAATTAAATTACATTTACGAGTTAAAGGGGAAAAACGAACACATATTGCAAACACAGTAACTTTTAATTAGTTAATAGTTTTTAGAATATAATAACATTGTGTAGATTACAATATTTATCTACGTAGAAAATAAATTGAAACCGTGACAGGACAATTGAAAATCAAAACAAATCTGTCACATTTCAACTACTTTTAGACAGAGTTTGGAGAACTCGAAATCTTTATGAGACAATTTTATAAACACGTTACATTACAATGTCGTGACATAATATCACAAAGCTTCACACAACTGATGCCATACATTATGGTGATTGTTCGTGGCAAGTAGATTACGGTTGAGTTAATGAAGTTCAAGGTACGCATGTACTCGGATGCTTGGCGCTCGTAGGGCACACAGTAACTGCAGTGTTGTTGTTGCATAATTGACGTTACTCTAGGTATTACCCCAAGGCACGAGTATAGCGAGGGACCCTGAGTGGTCTAATGGCGAGAGCGTCTCAAATACCTTCAAATGAAGGCATTTGAGGCAGACAAATGCCTTCATTTGAGGCATTTGTCTGCCTCAAATGAAGAAGACCTGGGTTTGAGTCCCGATTCTAGATTCAAGTTTTGATTGTGGAAGTTTATTGAAATCTAGAACAATATAATGTGATAACATTATATTTGTTTACACATACTGATAAATTCACGCTCCTTCTCGATAAAACCGTACCAGCAGGAATTTAAAAAAATTGTTTTTATTTTTCAAAATAGTTGCAAAGCAGGTCGATGTAAGAAAATTTCAGCTTGCTATATGTAGTACAGTAGAATAAAAACCATGAGGAGAAAAAGCAATGCATTTTCAACGGTTGCATCTCAACTGCCTACTTAACGCCGGGTGCTGGCGTTATTACGAAGCCGTAAAAAGGGGACAAGACGTCGTTGACAGAGAGATTAATGCCTCCCCTCTCTTTCCCCCAACCCACCCCCCACGTGGTGAGAACTACGTCACCATGGTGCGATCAGATTTACAACAATCATCTCATTTCTTCACAGCTGAAACATATACGACGTCATCAACAGGGACCTCAAGAAACGACCAAGCAGACGTAACGACAATTGTAGTAAAACATCTGATTTTATTCTGAAATTAGCAAGAGAATGCTTTGATATAAGTATAGCGTACTGTATATAGCGTATGCTTCAGTTTGTATGGTATGGAATTATGTAGAAGAACTCGCGGTCATTATGGCTGGCGCCTATCCGAAATGCGCATTTTGTGAATAGTGGATTTGTTTGCAGTATACAATACCGAGTTATATGTTTCAAGGCTATAGGCTTTCAAGGTTAGTGATGTTTCAATTGAAGAATTCAAATTGCGAGCGTAATAACAGAGTAATTTATGGATAAACTTAACCCAATCTTTCGATTAACGTTTATACCAGAACTACTTCAAATATACGCACGTTGTGATGACGTAAATAATGTGATTAGTCACTTTTCAGCAACAGATTTAAGACACCGTTAAATTTGTATACGCCTATATGTATTTTGTATGGCATGTATGTATGTATTATGTTTGTATTTTTATTTTTTATCATATTTTTATCATATTTTTTCATTTTTGATCCAAAGATGTACAGTGTATATTTATGTCGTCATATGATTTTTTGTATGTGACGTGTAACGGGCAATTATGATGTCGGCATTTCCTGCTGCCACATAGTTGCCGAATATAATTACAAGCCTATTAAATTGTTACTAGGCATGTTAGGCATAAAATCCTTGTTTGCAATTTTGTAATAAAATTAAATTATGTTACTGAGTAACTCGCCAGATGGTGACTGTACAGTGTACGGTAGTTACTGTGATAATAGTCTTTTGCATTTATATGAGTGTTGTGTCCTTTTGAACTTCGTTATTTTCATAATATCTTGTTGCATCATGTGTATATTTTAATGATGATATCAGTCAACGCAATTTTTCATAATTTTGAACGTTTGAAAGACATCGTAGGATATTTATATCTTGTAATTTGATTAGTATTCCATAGTTTTCTCTTGTTATTCTGTTTGTATTTGTATTGGCTACACTTTGGTGCGAATTAAAGATATATAGGAATATTATTTTGTATGATGCGTGCATATATGACATTATGTGTTAGAGTTGCACTGCTGTAAATGAAAGTTATTATGCGGAAATGATTGGTATATGTCGGATTTTTTTTCAATAAGTCAAGGTCACTAAGGCAAGGTCAATGGTCAATGGCTAAAATGTGAATTTAATCAGCTCTGCGTGTCAACGTAATTTTGAAACCACATTTGGTTTAACTAAATATGTGACGTATTTAGATTAAGAACGCATTTAGATTTAAATTGAAAACCTAAATACGTCAATACGTACGTCAAGATGTACGAACTTTATTGCAAGATATTTACTGCGAATTACACTCTGCAGTAACTGTCGAAATTCAATTTGAAAAAACTCTTATTACTGCTACTCATTTATTTACTTTAGCACGTCAATGAATGTTTTAGCCTGAGTTTCATTTTGACTGAATTGTACTTCGTATGTAGTGTTAACTCTTGTTCTTCTTCACTTTAACTCACCCGAGACAGAGTTCATAAATACTGGCCAGAATTACGCGCCAGTTTTCACAACTTGCAGACTCATGGCCTTCTGGCACTCGTCTTGTTCATTCTGACGTGTTGATGCATTGCCTTCTCTAATTTCTATATTTTATTTATTTTCCAGCGGACTATTATGTACTAGTCGTCATGGTAATGTCGTGTGAATTCACGCGTTCACTGACGCAGTAAAGATACCTTAATGAAATTTAGGAACATTTATTGCATTTCAACTGCCAAATGTTTGCGCAAAAGAGTTCAAGTTTAAATCTGCGATTTTGCTGTCTTCAGTACAAATCTGTGCGTGAACTACCTACTCAAAAGTGAAGGCCGATCTTAGCTTATCCATAGTTAATTAGATATCACTGGTTGGAATGTAATGAATAAATGAATAAATAAATTAAAACGTAATGAATGAATGACTAAAAGAATAAATGAATGAATTAATTAATTAAAACGTAATGAATGAAGGAATAAATGAATGCATGAATGAATGAATGAATGAATGAATAAATGAATTAAAACGTAATGAATGAATGAATATATGAATAAATGAATGAATGAACGAATGAACGAATGGAATGAATCAATGAGTTTTGTTCAAATACAGAGAGATGGTAGGCGTCAATACCACCGAACGACTCGGTGATGTGAGATTAATACCGGGTATATCCCGTTGCTCTCCTGTACAGCCATAGACTATAGGTAACGACTGAAAACTGAGGCCGCGGCTCCAAGTGATTATGTTATGGGACCCCAAGTGAGACTCGACTTTAAAACCATTTTTAAAATGATCCATTGTTATATGTATACGTATGTGCGAATGTGTTTTAGCTGTGTACACAAGTGGTTCTGTTTACTTACATGCAAATATGAGTGTATATTATATGCTGTCTATGCAAATACTTGATATTTGCGTGTATATAGGGCCTACAATGCCATGCATGTATATACAGGTATATTATATCTGCTTGTATGTTTGTTTTCATGAAGATTTACACGACTTTTTCGTGACAAGCTGACTAAGTTTAATGAATGCTGCGAAATTTAAGAAACGCTTGTAACCACTAACCAATCTAAAGATGCATCAGATTTTTTCTAAAACTTTCAGACTCTTTATTAGCAAGTTGAAGATTTAGCCGCGGACTGAAATAAATATAAACGAACGAACGGAAGGGATCAAGCATAAGGGGTTACAGATGAATATTTATTTAAACAACCTGAAATCTTACTCTCAAATAAGTTGCAAATATCAGTACTACTCTGAAGAAGGCGCATGCAGGCTCTATACTCTATACCATTATATACCAGTGATTGACTTACTACGGGTTGTGAGTCGGAGAACACACACAGCAAAATCTCGATCCCTTTCGACAATAATTTCCTTGCAGTTTAGCAGTACTGGTCATCTCAGTACTGCTCCACCAGTTTCGTATCATGACCACATAGCATAATGTATTTACATATTGCAACCATCTCAGCTCCAATTTCCCAACTAAACCCTGGTCTTTACTCTAGACGCTTTCTAGCAACGCCCCTCTGTTGTCTCAAGTATCAATTGTTGCACATGATCACAACGCAGAGTCCGTTCACGACAAGCCCCTTGAGTAAAACGCAATGCCTGTACCGGGAATCGAACCCAGGTCTCCTGCATGAGAAAATAAGCGTGTTACCACTATCCCGGCCTCTCACATTACTCGTTCTTGGAAGTCATACCTATATCATAAACGTATTCATATCAACATCTCCACGCTGCAAGCGCCGCACAACCCCAGTCATCCGTACTTTGAACTCAACAGTTCTAAATAGCGTATCGCAACGCACCACCACACAATTCAAGAAATTGTATACGACAGAAATTTTCATTTACAAATGGTGAAGTACTATGATTTGTTTTCGCGATGAAGGAAATTGTACAAAAGGTTTTGTTTGCACAGAAATGGATCGTAGGGAAGCTTCCAGCAGTTTTCTACAATAAGCAATTATTCGGTATAGTCCAGGCAATATTCTTTTCAAATAAGATCAAACGTAAAATTATGTTGTTATTGCTTTGATTTCCAAGATATAAATCGCAAGTATTTAACATTTTTCGCCAAGAAAATATTTAGTGAAACCTGGGGCAACAAACATATAGATCAAAGGATTTTCGCCACAATAGTCTTGCAAGTTTTTTTCAGTTGTAATGAAAAATAAATGTCACTAAGAAACTAATGCCTTTGATTTATTGTACAGGGAATAAATTGTGATGCCTACTGGTTTGAAATATGCTTACGAAACAGACTGAACGATACATTTTGCACGAGAGAGGG
>JAQFYQ010001737.1:0-12793 GCA_034694885.1 Buchholzia appendiculata | reverse complement strand
TTTAGGACGCTGGATAAAATACCGATGCGTTAATTTTATTAACGCGTTAACGCATGCGTTAATTTTTTTAATCGACGTTAATTTTTTTGCGTTAACGCATGCGTTATCGCGCGTTAACGGGCAGCCCTAATATATATACACGTTTCAGC
Source organism: Buchholzia appendiculata (assembly GCA_034694885.1). Classification (NCBI taxonomy): domain Eukaryota; kingdom Metazoa; phylum Annelida; class Clitellata; order Enchytraeida; family Enchytraeidae; genus Buchholzia; species Buchholzia appendiculata. Next base: position 12,644 of record JAQFYQ010001737.1, on the reverse strand, counting down.
TTATTTGTTTTTCGTAATGATTCTCCCGTAATTACTGAGGAAGTATTTTGGTTGTCCAGTGAATTGTAAAGTGGGAAATATCAATTTTGGCCATAAATAAATGACAATGATGATAATAGTTGAGAAAATATCAGATTGCAAATCTGAAACATGTTCAGGCTTTTGTTTTGTCAACTCCTCCAACCGTTGAAGATCGAATTGATTTCAGATCGACCGTGATTTATCAAGCTTCCTTTACGGCTACAATCATAGGTCCAATGGTCCAACGTGGCGCATGTGTAGTCAATAAACTAAGCAAAGGGGTGACAACTCAAGGGTTTGTATGGAGCGTGTACAATCAGATGTGAAGAATTTGGGTTGAGCGAATTTTGGGTTTGAGCGCAGCAGGGGACCATGATTGGGGTTTGAGCACAGAGGACCACGATTGGAGTTTGAGATCGGCAAAGGACCATGATTGGTGGAAAGTGGCCATCGTTGAGTAAATCATACCATTGTCGACAAGGAAAAATGCACACAAAATATTGTTAAAGATGATGATGATGATAATTATTATTGACTGTTTTCTTTTATTTTCATTGCTATTTCTTTTTTCTATCTAAACTGACAATGGATGACTGATCATATTTGTAAGTTGATCGAACGAGTTAGCTTATAACATGTTTGTGATCATTTGAATCCAATTTGATGCTCACTTATAGCATGATTCGATAAATTGACTGTGAATTTTTGCCGATTGACGAGGTTTCACGGAGATATTGCAACGTAACATAATGTGAACTGTGATACTATTGAGTCGTTGACTTCGTATGGAACATACTGCATTCAAAAACAACAACAGTAACAGCCATGATTGTTCACCCAATGATTGGTCGTCTTATGTAATGAATCATTTAATGGTTAGTTATCTGATTGTCGATCGTCTTGCAAAGTTCCACCCGTGTGGTCGAATGCATTAAACCTGGGGGGAGTGGGGGCAATAGTTTGAACTGGTTAGTAGCTCGGAAACCCCGGCATGATATTAGACATTAAATTAGTGAAATGTTGATAGCTAGAAGAGAATGGAGAGTATTGGTTGAAAATACAAGAAGACAATTAACAATTATTTGATTTTTAGAGGCTTCGAGAAAGAGACTGAGTTTGAGATGAACAACTATTGAATTAATCGTCGTCTTTTGTTGAGTGATATGTTGCAAAAGAAAATGTCTCCCTAAATGAAATCAGGCATTCCATAAAGAATTGACCAGCTTCGATGGATCAAGGAAAAGCTAGGATTTTGGTAATGACTATTTTTTATTTTACTATCATTATTAACATTATGTATTTGTGTATATTTTGTGATTTATAGATGGTTTTCCAATGTACGTCGGAGATCAAAATGAGTTAAGCACTCTGAGAGATCAAGTCAGAAGATTTTACAAGGGAACGAAGAACTCGACATCTTCCAGAAGACCAGCTGGGAAAAATAAGAAACTTCAGGTGACTCAATCAGTCGTCACAATAGACGGCCTACGTCCTACCACTGTTCTTAATGATATTAGCAGAGGTGGCTTGCTCTTCAAAAATCTCGAGTGTATTTCAACCGATGATGACAATCCGATGTATTCAGTTCATCTCTTCGCGAAAGGGAATTCATACACTGGGCGTGGAAATTGTCCTTCAGCGGCAAAGCAAGATGCTTCACTTGCGGCGCTTAAGGAACTGAAATCCAGCGGTCGACTCGCCAGTTTGGTCTGCGAAGTCGAAGCGATTTCGCTTAGAAATAATCGTCTGAAGGGCACCAAGTTGTGGAAAAACCCGTACAAGTGGGTGGTTGGAGATGACCCCATTCCTGTTAAGACCAGTACCTATAAGGATTTTACACAGAGGCTGTATGAAAAGATTCAACAGCTCTATCCCAGAGTGAAGTGCTCGATGGTTCACGAAAGAACAGACCCGTCAGATCCATGGTATTCATGCAGCATGGTTGTGAAAGTCGATGATGGTTATCACAGATTCTCGGGAACTGGGTACAGTTATGCAAGGGCCAGGTGCGAGGCGGCGGAACTAGCTCTACGTAAGTTCGGCCATTGGAATGCAGAGGACGAGAAAATGAAAGAAGAATATTTGACAAAAAATAGGAGCTTTCTTGAGTCGCGCAGCAACGATCGTCTTGGCTCTGTGAAACAGAATCAGTCGTCTGTCGTTTCTGCGCAGGAAAAGAATTCAGGTGTTGACAGTCTGCGTCGGTCCGGTAAGAATACTCTGTGCAGATAAAATAGAAATGTGACACCTATTTATTTGAATTGAAACAAATTTAAATCAGGGAAAAATTTAAATCAAATTTAAATTAGATTGATTTGGCAAGAAATCCCTTTTAACCTCTCGCCATCCCCCGTTTTTATTGTGATCCTGAACCGATGCAGCTTTAACAATTTTAACAAAATTCTTGTGTGACTGTTAGCCGCTGTTTTTTGGTTTAGTAAATTGTTTGTATGGTAATTCTCCAGAAAAGACAAGTCGAAGTATACAAGAAGGGCAGAGTAACCAACAATAGTTTTATATACGTTGCTAGTTGCTAATTCAGCTTATTGCCTATAATTTCTTCACTTCTGATATGATCGTTGGATCTTTGTAATTCATTGTGAGAGAATTACAAATGTCGACTGCTGTGCTTTTGATCGCGATTCCCAGCACGTTCCTCATAATTACGGAGAGAAACATTTTGGTGATATCCAACTGACTATAGTTAGCCCTATGGCCTAGTGTGTATGGGTCTGAAGGCTAAATGTTGACATTGATGACGATGAGTGATGAATGATGGTGTTATCAATGTTGATAATGATGACGATGAGTGATGAATGATGGTGTTATCAATGTTGATAATGATGACGATGAGTTATGAATGATGAAATTATCAATGTTGATAATTATGACGATGAGTGATGAATGAAGGTGTTGTCAATGTTGACAAAGATGATGTACAGGATGGGTATTAAAGAACAATCCTTAAGTTTGTTTTTGTTTATCAAGGTTTTAGCAATGTTTATTCTAATGATATTAAATTCCTCATCTTTCTTTAACTCTGCACCATGATACTCCGTTATGTTTTGGAAGAAAGATTTAAGTATTGATCGTTGGTCAATTTCTCAATAGTATGCTGCAATTTAGTTACAATTTATTTACAATATATATATACACAGACCTATTTCTTACTCATGAATATGCTTTTAGACGGAAAGAATGAACCATGCAGTTCACAGACCGACCCAGATGTCTGCCCAAAGCAGCAGCAGCAGACGGTGTTGCCACGGAAACGGTTGCGGTCTCTGAATGAGGATGATGTCACAGTGTCTGCCTATTCGGATATTCCTCCAGTTAAGAAGTCAAAGAATACGTCTGTAGAGCCTCATCTTGGTGCAGACCCGGAGGCAATACTCGACAGATACCGATCGGGGTGGAAGATCGAGCTAGTTAAGATCGATCGAGTTCAAGTTGAACATCTACCTTCGTTTACAATGAGTATGGAAGTAGATGGCAAGGTAAGGTGAACCTGTGTAATGTGAATACTTTCAGATGATTATCAGAATTATTGTAATATAATTTAAAATTTATTTTAAATTAAATTTTTATTTTCACGTATTATACTACGACCTTTGTCAGTTTGTTGTAGTGTGTGCACAAGGTAATGTTTATAGACTGTTTAATTTTTAGACGTGTTTATAAACTCTAGGTCATACTCCACTTTTATACATATGCTCATGGTCTATATAATAACTAGCGTGTTGAAATCGATCAATCTTGAAATCGTTTGATCAAGCTCTCACCTCAAAATGTTTCCATCTATTCAGGCCCTTGGCCACAGAGTGGTATTTAGTGCCGGGGTTGAACCCCGGCTCCACCTTTGTTGACCCCGGCAACAAAGGCGGTGTGTGTAGAGATTGACATCATGACTGTAAATGTAGACGTAGATGTAGACTGTAAATGTAAAGGCTACAATAGAAGCATGTATTCATCAACCTTTCGCGCCTTGGTTTTCAAGTATTGAAGCTGGTCTTCCTGCCTCGGTCATTGTGACTTATTGTCTTGCCAAATCTGTAGCAAGATACGGCGAGTCTATTGTAACACCCGATATCTCCGATTTACTTCAAGAATTTGATTGAATAAGTTAATAGTCAATCATTACTGCTCAGTTTGTGTAAAAGAATTGTATGTTGAATTACTAATAGTACAGCGTAGGTATGTTACTATTGCATCGAGTGCTAATATATGTTCAGAGATACGAGATGACTGGATCCGACAGGAGGCATGTAAAGAGGGTTCTCATGACGAACGTCGTCTCTGAGATATGGCCGAGGATCATATCCCAGCAGAGGATGGAAAAGATTGAGAAGCGTGAACTGTTTCGGGCAGAACTGGAGTATTGCAGGAAGATTGAGACGAGAACGCACGAGAGCCGGAGCGATAGCAGTGCGAGGATTCAGGGCGAAGGAAAGAACTCTCACGTGAAGACAACGATCATCTTGTCGTCCGTTTCCGTCGTGCAGAAGCTGAAGCTGAAAGCAGTCTACTATGTTGTCCTTGCAAAGGATGATGGCGATGCGACAGACTACACTGTTTCCGCCGATATCTATGGTTCAAAGTTCGAGGGTCAAGGTCGAACAGCATTGCTGGCAAAGACAGCTGCAGCAGCTGAAGCACTGAGACAGCTGTTCAACGTCAACTTTGAGCTTGATGACAGTACGTTATTGTTGATTTTTCTTGTGCCTTTTAGATCTATTTAATTTTTTCACTTTCTATTGCAACAGCAAAAACAACAATGTCCATTATGGTGCAGAAGTCAAAGCAGTACAAAGCAAAATATAGAATATAAAGATACTGCGTAACTGTTACAATCAGATGTTGACAAGAAGGGAAAGTATCCCCGTAAGCAAAAGCCAGTCATCACCTGTACTTACTCATTTAAAATTATTACACATGTTCAAATCGATTACATAAAATTTTACAAATGCATTGTAAAATTTTTGATGTCATCTACAGTCACATAACAGAATAGAATAACCGCACAACCAAACAATCAGCGCAATCACATGATCACAGCTGCTTGGCTTAATACTTGTTGATGAGCCGGGCTTTCAACGTTCGCTATTACTGACTTGTAGCTATTTGTCTTATGGCAACATCATCATCATCATTTGTCGCCATTGTTCGCAATTAGCACTTTTGGTATTTGAAGAAGGTTAGATGTTAGTTAAATGTTTTCTTCTCCGGGAGGGAGATTCTCAGTGTGGTTGTTGATAACCATGCTCACTCTGATAAAACTCTGCACAGCTTTGCGCATATGATACTTTATATTTTTCACTACGTAAAAGTGCCACGTATGTTATTTTTTTGGTACAAAAAGTGCATAATTTGAAATGATTGTTATTATTTAGATATGGTACAGTGTTGTATAGACGTTACAATGGGTTAAAAAATTAAACTGGGCTGTAAGCTTATTACCATAAGATGCCTTAAATGTTGCAGTATGATTCATAATTGCAGCCATGTCCGTAGAAAGGATTTCATTTCTTTTTTTCGTTACCTTAAAGTAATGTTGACGATCTCTTCTTCAAAAAAAAGAAATTTTTGGGGGGGGAGTTGAGCTTAAAAAAGAAATTTGACGACATTTTTTCAATTATTTTCACTGAACATCATAAATGGCCAGAAAAAAAGATCTGGAGGGTTAACCCAAAACGTCCCCTAAAATACGTCCATTATTGCAGAAATATGAAATTCAAGCAATTCCATAAGAGCTAAGCAGTGATTGTGTAATGCATACTATAGTCATCAGTGTGTATGATTTTGGAACTGTGACGTCGAGTTTTCAAATATTGTATATTTCTGTTTTGAGCGGGGGGGGGGGGGGATTATAGCTAAGATCCAATCAACACAACTGAGAGTTCTAGATACAGATAAGCACAAAGGGGGAGAGGGTGAAAAAGTAACTGAACGTGCTAAACTCGCCAACTAAAATTCGGCAATTTAAACATTTCTCATTAATATAATGTGAAGTGGGCTATCATTATTGCATGCTTGTATCCTCGCTGCATTGTTCTGCATAATGCTGTGTTGAACAGATGGTTTTCCAATGTACATCGGAGATTCGCAGAAATTACACGCTCTGATGGAGCAAGCGAATGAATACAGACGAGCGAAGGAAAAGACAGATGAGATCCGCCCTGGAACAAAACATCGGCTAGACGCTCACTCTGCCTTCACCACAATTGACGGTGTACTTCCTACCGTGATCCTCAAAGAGTTTTACAGTACTAGTCATTTGCTCTATGAAACTTCGGTGTGTGATCCTGCTGAAGACGGCACTCCAATTTTCCGTGTCCTTCTTAAGCTTGGAGAGAATCTATTTAACGGTCAGGGAGCCAGCCGTATGAAGGCAAAGCAAAACGCTGCCTTGAGCGCACTTAATAGACTCAAATCCAGCGGCGAACTCGCCAGAAAGGTTTCCGAATTGGAGTCGAAATCGCGAAGAATGAGTCGTGTTACCGGGAAACCCGTTTGGACAAATGCGTACAGATGGATATTGAGTGATGAGCCCATTCCTGTGAAGGCAATTGCAGATAATGATTTTGCTCCGGATGCATGCTACAAGTTGCTCCGTCTGTACCCAGGTACAAAGTGTACGATAGTACCGAAGAGTAGCGAAAAGAAACGAGACGATTGGGAGACTTGCTGCACGGTCGTCATGAATCGGACGTTCTACGGAAGTGGAACGAATCGCAAGAGGGCGAGGTTAAAGTCCTGCGAGATTGCATTGCGTGTGTTAGGCAATTGGACTGAATTTGACGAGAAGATGCAAGACCATGCTATGTCATTGCGCAGAACAATAGTACCTCCAATAAGTCGATCGTGTCGAACCGCCACAGCAGAGCACTGGAAAGAGTCTCGCTCATACGTAGAATCTCGACGATTGCGCCCTGGCGACAGTGTACGCAGTTGTAGAAGGGATGATGGAGATCGGAGAAGGGATGATGGAGATCGGAGAAGGGATGATGGAGATCAGAGAAGGGTTTCTAGGACTACTTTTAGGAGCAGGACTGAGAGGGAACCTAGATGGTTAAATAGAGCATTGTTAACTAGGAGGCGAGAATATGAAAGTCAATTCGATGACGTCAAGAAAGGTTTAGGTCGTTCATGCTCGCCTCGGAGTTATGATGATTCATCGCATGAAGTAAGAGAAGAACGTGCAAGTGATTATCACAGCATGAGTAGACATTCGTTCAATAATGGTCTTAGAGATTCATCCAGTGTCGGTCGTAGAGATCCAGATCGTGATGATCCTAGATATCCATGGACTGCTAGTCCTGGAGAACGTTCCAGTATGAACCCTGGAGGTCCTTCTAGTGAAGGTTCTAGAGGTTCTTCTAGTGAAGGTCCTAGAAATCATTCTGATCTAGATCCTAGAGGTCCTTCTAGTGAAGGTCCTAGAGGTCCTTCTAGTGAAGGTCCTAGAGGTCCTTCTAGTGAAGGGCCTAGAGGTCGTTCTGATCTAGCTCCTAGCGATCCGTTTTGTGTTGGTCCTAGAGGTCCTTTTACTATGGGTCCTAAGGATTCTTCTACTTTTGGTCCTATGGATCCATTAAGTTATGGCCCTAGGGATTCGTTCAGTCTGGGTCTCGGAGCTTTGTCCAGTGACGGTTGTAGAGGTCCATTTTGTGTGGATCGTAGAGATCCATTCGATGATGATTCTAGGGGACCGTGCAGCAATGGTCCTCACGTTTCTTGTACTGGGGGTCCTAAAGATTCGTCCTATGTGAGTCCTAGAATTCCATTCAGAGAAGATGTACCTCTGCAACCTGGAGACCCTTTCTGTGTGGGTCCTAGAGATCCATATAGTGATAGTCGTAGAGATTTGTGTAAAGAGGATCCTAACAATTTATGCAGTGTAAATTCTGGAGATTCATTGAATTTTATTCCTGGGGAACTGTTTAGTGCTGACCCTCGAGATCCATGGAGTTCGACTTCTGGAGGTTTATCCCGTCTGGGTCTTAGAGGTTCATTGAGTGATGGTCTTAGAGGTCCATTAGGTCTTAGGGTTCCATTTAGTGATGGCCTTAGAGGTCCATTGTGTGATGGTCTTAGAGGTCCATTGAGTGATGGTCTTAGAGGTTCGTTGAGTGATGGTCTTAGAAACCCATTTAGTGATGGTCTTAGAGACCCATTGAGTGATGGTCTTAGAGGTCCATTTAGTGATGGTCTTAGAGGTTCGTTGAGTGATGGTCCTAGAGGTCCATTGACTGAAGGTCTTAGACGTCCATTGAGTGATGGTCCTAGAGGTTCATTTAATGTGGGTCCTGGAGGTTCTTCCAGTATCGGCCCAGGGCGTCCATTGACCGATTGTCCTGGGGTTTCATTTAGTATTGAACATAGTGATTCGTGGAACTTAGGTCCTAGAAGTTCATCTAGTTTGGTATCTAGAGGTTCATACGATGTTAATACTAGTGGTTCGTACAATGTTGGTCCTAAAGGTCCATCAAGTGAGGGAGTTAGAGGACCATTCAATGTGAATCATCAAGGTCCATTCATTGAAGGTCGTGGTGATCAATTTAGGGATCCATGCAATTTAGCTCCTAGAGTTCTATGCAATGTAGGTCCTAGAGGACCCTCCAGTGTTGGTCCTGGAAACTTATTTAGTGTTGGTCCTGGAGGTTCATCCGATCAGGGTTCTAGGGATACACGCAGTGAAGATCTAGTAGGTCCCTGTGACGTTGGTCCTAGAAAACCATTCAATGATAATCCTGGAGATTTATTTGGTTTGGGTCCTGGAAGTTCCTTGGAAGCAGATCTTAAGGATTCATGGAATCTTGGTCCAAGAGATCCATTTAGTGATGGTCCTAGAGGTCCATCCAGTATGGGTTCTAGGGGTCCTTCTAGTGAGGGTCCTAGAGGACCATCCAGTATGGATCCTAGGGGTCCTTCTGGTGTGGGTCCTAGAGGTCCATTCAGTTTGGGTCCTAGAGGTCCATCCAATATGGGTCCTAGAGGGCCTTCCAGTATGGGTCCTAGAGGTCCTTCAAGTTTGGGTCCTAGAGGTCCATTCAGTGAGGGTCCTAGGGGTCCGTCCAGTATGGGTTCTAGAGGCTCATACAGTATGGGTCCTAGAGGTCCATTCAGTATGGGTCCTAGAGGTCCATCCAGTATGGGTCTTAGAGGTTCATTCAGTTTGGGTCCTAGAGGTCCATCCAGTATGGGTCCTAGAGGTCCTTCCAGTTTGGGTCCTAGAGGTCCATCCAGTATGGGTCCTAGAGGTCCATTCAGTGAGGGTCCTAGGGGTCCATCCAGTATGAGTCCTAGAGGCTCATACAGTATGGGCCATATAGGTCCGTTCAGTGAGGGTCCTAGAGGTCCTTCCAGTAATAAGGCAAAGAGGTTTATGGAATGATCTTTAATGCTATGTTTAATCAAGGACCATTGTTTGGTGTTAACAACTATAACCCTGCAGGTTATGGTTAAAGGGAAGGAGGATATTCCTCAATGGACTACATGGGACACTGATCCGTGAGTTACATGGACTACATGGGACACTGATCCGTGAGTTACATGGACTACATAGGACACTGATCCTGACGTGAGTTACATGGACTACATGGGACACTGATCCTGACGTGAGTTACATGGACTACATGGGACACTGATCCGTGAGTTACATGAACTACATAGGACACTGATCCTGACGCGAGTGATGGCACGCATGCAACACAACCTATTGTGAATGTCAGCATACGTAATTCTCGTCATGACCTTAATCAGCCACTGACTATTTCAAAGTGACAGTTGCTCTAAGACTTGCAAGTTTATGTGTACCGGTATTTGTATTTGTTATTCTAATATTAGGTCTAGTTATTGACATGAATTATTGTGCATATCTGTGTATTTAATAGTAATGTTATTAATAGAATATTATTGATAGAATGTTGTTTTCATTGAAAGAGTGGTGAAAGATGATTTGGTGCATGAATTGAATTTATCTATTCAGTTTTATGCGTGTTTTCAGCTTCAACCTGTTTCTAAAACTTTTGTGAGTAAAAACTATCTAACATTATAAATATCGCACATTAACGTGTCAGATTATAATATGTTCAAAATAATTTTGAAAATCATCTTTGCAAAGACAAATATTTTTATTATTATTTAGTTCTGCGAAGCATGTACTTGTAAAGATTAGGCCATTGCATAATGTAACCACGAGCTTCATCATTCAACCACTAATCACTGTCATTCATTATTTTTCATTTATCCATAATAATCGCATGTATTTATTTGTCGTTCAACTTCTTATACTAGGAATAAACTTCATGAATTATCTGACATAGTCTTAAAACGATTCCCCCCTCCCCCACTGTTTCATTTAAAATTTACCTGTTTTAAAATTCCATTGCGAATTTACACAACTCCACAGAAAACTCGTGACTAGAATGTCTTGTGATGTGCTCCAGTCAATAATGCTGATATCTTTAATTAAAGCAGAACAGTTGAACAAGCAATAAATAAATAATATGTACATAAATAAATAAAGAATAAAGCCACGAACATCAAAACAACATCCATCTCACTGAATAAAGAGCATGCAAAATTATATGCCGACATCGCTGATCTATAAATAACTGGATATAGGAGCTAGCTTTTGAGTCGTAAAGAGAAAGAAAAACTGGATTGGACATGTGTTGAGGGGTGAGGGATTGATGAAAGATGTGATTGAAGGCAGAATTGAGGGTAAGAGAGGATCAGGAAGACCGAGACAGAGCATGCTTCATGAACTGATGGAGGACTAGGAGGAATCATATGTGCAAATGAAATGGAAAGCGGAGGACCGTGAGTTGTGGAAATGGACACCAGGGACCTGCCATCCGGCAGAGCACTAATGATGATGATGACTAGCTGTAATTAGCTTGGAATAAAACAGACATGTGCGCCTAGCACACTGGCCCCGGTTAGATGCGCCTTGTATGATGTCAGGGCTGAGGGCTGTGATCGGGGATCAGCGTCCAAACAATCTTCTATTCAGACGACGACAAAACGTTACCTTTAATACCTTTACCTTTAATGCTAGTGAGAAGAAAGTCTTAGAACCCATACCTTAAAACGGCACTGACTTTCAGACTTGTCTGAAAGCGTAATATACAGGCCTATAGCCAGCATTTAATTTAAGAAGAGGTCTTGGCGGTCCAAAAGTTTCCAACGACCTTTCATCAAACATTTTTATTTGTGGAGGATTACAAGGATTTTTTTGGCAAGTGAGGAGAGCGTGGCAGTGACTAAACTGTCTAAACATGCATCATTCTAAGAATCGAATTGCATAGGGTGTTTGAACACGCGTGAATACCATCCCCTTAAGTGCTACCCTGATAACATAGAGAAAATTCAATCGCAGCATTTGTAAAAGTCGATGAATTGCAGCCTCTGTCTGCAGCAGTATCGACAAATACTATAGCAGTATTCCCTCGCTGGTCTTTCACCAACATTTTCTGCATGAAGAACGTCGCCTTCTCCCGCGGATTATATCCATCGCCTGAGGGCATCAGCTATAGTATTCTGGACGTCCGTTTCTCTATGTATGATATAGCTTCTGGTCACCATTGATTCCCAGGCTACTTTTCAGTCTCTGTCAAACTGTTTGGCGACAAATAAACAGACATTCTTTGGGAACAGGAAACATGTGAATCACCCGTGTGACCTATGTGCTATGTGTGATGCACATGGGACCAAAAGCGTTGCTTTGTGTGATCGGAACATGTGAAACGTGTGAGACAAGCAGACTAGCACAAAGACATGTGATGGAAAGTGTCAACTCTATTCTGCCAATGCAATATACACTCGCACTGATCCAAGAAATGGACAGAGGTGGAGGATATGATAATTAAACAACAAAGTGTACCTTATTAATGTACACTGAAACGTTCAGTACTCTACACACAAGCGTACCATACTGTACACTCAAACGTACCTTTTTTTTAACTCACAAACGTATCATCTTGTACAAAGAGCGTACCATGCTATACACTCAAACGTACAATACTGTACACACAGGTATGCGATTCTGTACACGAAACATACCTTAAATTCAAATATTATACAGAGAAGCGCACCGCATTGTACGCACAAGCGCGCCATATTGTACACAGAAGCGTACCATATTGTACACATAAGGCGTACCATATTGTACACAGAAGAGTACCATATTGGACACATAAGGCGTACCATATTGTACAATGTACATAGCGTCGCTATGCGCGCACTGGTAGATTGATGACAGCATTGCACGCAACATCGTGCTGGATTAACGAACGTTAATGTTTTCTGTTTGTGGTGTGCTGTTGAATGGTGATGGTCGTTTAGGGAAGGATTGGGGAGGTGGGGAAGTTGGGGAGGGGAAGGACGTTACCTTCCATCACTTGGGGAGGTGGGGAAGTAAGTTGGGGAGGGAGAGGACGTTACCTTCTATCACTTGTCCTCACAGTGACGGGTCAGAGAAAGGGAAGGGGTGGCTTGGATTGCGTCGTCAGCTACAATTCTGTACAGAGCGCTGCATGCTTAGCGCTCTTGTCACAGAGTCTGTGAAACAGACAGAGAGGAAGAAAGTCGGTGACACAGACAGATCTCTCTTTCTCTCT
>JAQFYQ010001736.1:0-12794 GCA_034694885.1 Buchholzia appendiculata | reverse complement strand
CTACCTTTAACCATTCATGCCTAGTCGGCGCGTCCGGCGCGCTCGAGGCGTTCGGCGCGTTAATTAGTGACACCGTGTTCAAACTAATGTAAAAATATATGAAATTAAAATAATGTATTTGATGTATTTTACATATTAAACATACATGTTTAGCACGTAATATTTTGAAATCAGCGTAATAACTATATTACAGTCTAATATTGCAGAATTGTTGTCTCTTTTTAGGAATCGGAGATCAAAAATAATTCAAATTTGCTCTGAGCCTATAGTTCTCTCTGTATTAAAGCCTTTAGAATACTAAGTTAAACACTTACAAATATTGACATCTAGAGATATAATATCCAACATATTTAAATTTGTAATAGCACAATTATTTGAAGTACCAATCTGAGTTCCAGAGTGTTTGTTATTACTGCTCAGGTGAAGAAGTCTTTAGTTAAACCTGTGGGTAACTTCAGTGCTGGGCCTGTTGATGGCAACTCGCAGTTTTCAAAGAAACCAAACCGAAAAATTGGAAATGAATCAAAGATTCTGCTGCAGAGGTTTGTGGTTTCATTCGCCACTCAGATCTTTCATCTTTATGTGTTGTAGAACTGTTGAATGCGTTCAGATGGTAATACTGTTGTTATCTAGGCCTATAATTGTTATTTTCGCATGAATTATGTGCCATATGAAGTCAACCGACTAACGGTGCTCAGCAGTGTCAGCTTTATGCCGCAATCCCTCCCTGAAGTCTGGTCAATTGACAGTAGTTGTCAATGTGAGACATGTTTTGAGACTCATACAAATCACTGTCGGCCAGGCCGCATAATTTAAGACAGGAAAGTCTTGCTCTGTCCTTGTTCTGTGCAAAATTTATTTACCGGTGACCAACGACGTTGTGAGAGTATAAATCCTAGTTGCCTGATTGCAGAGTCATCAACCAAAATGGAATTGACCAATGACCACATTAGTAGGTGTCCACAACTCTCTCCAACGAACAGTTGGATTGAGTATTGATTGCGTATATCTCCAAATCAGTTCTCTCTATGTTAGGTGATACAGAGGGGATCTAGGTTATCTTGATGTAGAGGTAATTCAGTACTCACTGTGACCAATTGCCTTGGATATGAGTTTGTCTAAATAGCAACTTTACGCCGCAGTTTTGGCGGTTTAATTTTTGACAAAACAGGCAGCCATGGAAGTGGAGTTGATCGCAGTGGTCCTGTATTTTTCACGTGGTCGACTTCTATTGAATGTCTACTAGAGACGTGTGTGTGTGAATCGAGCCGAAACGGGATATCAATATTAGCGAGTTATGAATAAAAATGGGTTATGATTTATAGGGTCATCAATATTAACTGATTGTCGTGGCATAATGCTGAAAGAGAGCGTGTGTTCGCACTTTCTCAGTTTTGATATTTTTTATTTATGAACGTCATAATTTTCATGACAAGAATGCGAGATATGAAGAGTATCGACGAAGTCGTCTTTCGCAGATATTTCTTGTTGTCCACCGTTATGAAACATCTTTTGTTACTTTTGTATTGAATTGTGATATTTTGGCAGGACACTTGCTTTCAATAGCAATGTGTAGATAAATTGTAAAGCTGCTTAGCAGCCAGAGATGTTGAAGCTTTTGAGATTGTTACAGTTGATGTGTCATTTGATGCTTTGAATTAGGTATGCATAGCCATGAGGCCGTCCTCATGATTATGCATACCCCCTTACACTATGGCTTATGCTTTAGTGGAAGGTTAATTTGCATATAATTATAGTCAAATGCAGTGTTAAATTAAGCATAGTAAAAATTCATTTGTTTTTTATTTTAAAACAAATGATTTGCTGTTTTAATGGTTTAAGTTTTGCTATGCAAAAGTCTGTCACCACTGTAAGATGTATAGAATATTAAACTTATAGCAATTTGATATTTAGATTAAACTGATGATTATATGGTCTTCAGTAGTCAACATTTTAATGATTTCTTTAGAGAAGGTGCTATATATAGTATTTAATTGATTATAAATTGTAATCTATAGTTTGTGGTGTAGTTTATAATTGTTGACATAAGACATACACACACGGTATATATGATTATGCGTACATGTTTGTTATTGTCATTAGAGAGGAAGGCTTGAGAAATGCTGATAAGAAGGAAAAGAAGATAAAAGTAAAACGTAAGCGGAAGAAGCAGATCACGGCTCTTGATGACTCCAAGACGAAGAAGCCAAAGTTGAGCAACGATTCTACTGAATCAACAGTCCTGAAGGAAGGAGTTGACTCGGTTCAACCAACTGTGTCTAATTTTGCTAATGCTGGGAAAAGGGTAGAATTAAAAACTGGTACTGGTGTTAAAATGCCGTATGTTCGACCGGCTGATGATGAAAAAGACAGACGAACGGTGTTTGTGGGAAATGTTGCTCTTGCAGCTGAGAAAAAGGTATGTTCACTCGTTGTTATTAGTGATTTGTTGTTAAACAGTTGTATCAATACACAAAAATACTATAAAACTAGTAAATGTATGTTGTGATTTAACAATAAATATATATAGTAATAAATGTGTTTTACAATATGTATTTATAATAGCCTAATAAATGTCTATTGTTCAACAATATATGTTTTAAATCAAACTTCAAAGCGTCTCAGGTTTACATGTCAAATTAAATGTGCTCTTCATGATTTTGACAATTTTACAGATGAGAAAGTAGGCTATGATCTTGTTTGATCTTTATTGTTTTAGAACTTGCTGAAGTTATTCAAGACTTGTGGTAAAGTTGAGTCTGTCAGAATCCGATCAGTTGTAAGTTTGAATTACTCGTATTACATGTTTTTTATATGATTGTCAGCGCATCATCGTGTACGTGTTTGCACTTTTTAAACATTATATTTTTATTTAAGAACATCTGTAGTATGATGTCTTTCTGTGTTCACGCTTGAACATCGATCGGATCACATACATGTTGGATTCTGCAATTGTTCCGTACTGTCGAATGTATGCAATATAAAGTTTTGTGACGCAATAAATTTTCATTCAGCCTCTATATATGTACACTGTGTCCAAAAATGTGAGCCCCTTAAACATTGTAGATAACTAGTTGCAAAGTGCACCGATATCAATGATACTGGGAAAAACCGGAAGGAATATCTTGAAAGAAAAAGACCGGAAGAAAATGACATATGGAAATACCAGAAGGGATGGACAGGTCACTGCTGTGTTTCGATGATGAACTTTAGCCTTTTGTGCCTTTAGGTCGTAGTAGGCCTACATTGGAAAGGACATTTTATGGGACGTGGTCGACCTTGCGTAAACTGGGATAGTTAAGTCATTCACTGATCTGTATGTGTGTAAGACTGATTAGTTGTATATGTTAATATACGTGTATATTGAGACATACTGTGTTGCATATGATGCAATGCAACAGTTTACTTCTGAATGTTTTCCTTGTTATGTTAAGCCTGTGGCAACATTGAAGATACCAAAGAGAGCATCGGCAATCAGGTGAGTAGTTAACAATGTTTGGTTGACTAGATTGTTAGCAATGATTGGTTCACTAGATTGTTAGCAATGATTGGTTAACTAGATTTCTAGCAATGATTTGAATTCTTAAATAAATTGGCGATTGACATCGTAAAACTTAATTACGATA
This sequence comes from Buchholzia appendiculata, assembly GCA_034694885.1. Taxonomy (NCBI): domain Eukaryota; kingdom Metazoa; phylum Annelida; class Clitellata; order Enchytraeida; family Enchytraeidae; genus Buchholzia; species Buchholzia appendiculata. The sequence goes on along the minus strand of JAQFYQ010001736.1, from coordinate 9,168 downwards.
ACTTCGATAAAGTTTATTCTATAAAGCTTGTTCACTTGTTCTTTGTTGCACTTGGAACAAATTTGATTTCAGTTTGATTTCAAATTTGATTTCAAATTTGATTTGATGGTTTTTCCGACGAAGAATACTTTGAAGTATGATTCAGGACGTATAATCTATCCCTGTCATTATTAAAATATCCTATTTGTAGTTTGGTCACGCTGCGTTATCTGCAGCAAAATCGAGTAAATTCTGGTACAGTTGGGATCGTACTAGCTATAAAAGCTAGGTTGTCAACTGACATGTTTGCCTAGCACACTGACTCAGGCTTGGTAAACCTTGCACTTCGTCAGGCTGAGGGCTGTGATCGGAGATCAGCGCCCGGCAACCTTCTATCAATAATGGTCAAGGAATACAAATTGCTATATTTCTGCGCTATGGTTATATTTAGTTAAGGATTAATTATTTTGATTTATTTCTATTTCTAATCTAATATGTGAATGATGTTAGGAAAGAGTTTCATCCTGAAAGGCATAACATGAACGCCTACGTGACGTTCGTTGAAGAATCCTCGACACACGAAGCTCTCAAGTTGTAAGTGACTTTGCTTTGTCACTCTCATGTTGTAAGTGATTTTGCTTTATCACAATGTTCTCAAGTTGTAAGTGACTTTGCTTTATCACAAGGCTCTCAAGCTGTAAGTGAATTTGCTTTATCACAAGGCTCTCAAGCTGTAAGTGACTTTGCTTTATCACAAGGCTCTCAAGTTGTAAATGAATTTACTTTATCACAAGGCTCTCAAGTTGTAAGTGGCTTTAAGTTATCACAGGGTTATCAAGTTGTAAGTGGCTTTATTTTATCACAGGGTTCTCAAGTTGTAAGTGATTTTATTTTATCGCAGGGCTCTAGCAGGGCTTTATCACAGGGCAGATGTGATTCACAAATAGTATTGTATGCACTCTGCACAGTAGACTCCATGTTTCTCTTAATCAGATATTTCTGTTTGTTTTATAATTTGTAGAAATGGTGCAGAACTGAAAGGGTTACACATTCGGGTCGATTTGTCTGTTTCAAATAAAGGGGTATGTTCATTTCGCCTTGTTGTTCGGATCTTTGGCAATCAGTTTTTTTATATAGGCTATTGTTGAATAAGCTGAATTACATACTGTTGTAAATGATACGCTACATAGGATTTTTATGTTAATTTCATAGTAATCATCAAATTTTTACTGTATTTCGAATGTTAGACATAATTAGCAAAAAACTTAATATGACATAAATTGCGAAAACCATATTGATCAGTATATATATCAATATGGTTGAATGTTGGTTGGGAGAGGATTACCCTCAAATCTGCCTGTATATTATTCATAGCTGTAGTCAGCATTTCTTAGTGAGCGAGTCATGTACACCCAGATTTGTACTCTGTGATGTTGTTAGATTGTGCACAGATTTATGCCGGTGTATGATCACCAGGATACAGTTGAAACTAATCCTGTTTTATTTCTCTCAGTATCATCATCATTTATTGTTCTAATTGAAATTGTCCATTTCAAGGTGGATTTGGCATTGCTAATGTGTTCTCCCTCCCTCCTCCCCCCACCCATAAGTTTGAATGATCTTGTGCTCATTCGGCTTTTAAGATAATTGCCTCGATACTGAGCATGAAAAAAACGATAAAAACTTTTTTGGGATATTTTTATCCAAAAGCAATTATCTTTTGAATCTTTTACAGCGAAATGGAACTGCAGGATGATATGATATTTATGTATTGATAATAATTACGATATAATATGCTTTAAGGAGTAATTTTAAATTGTATTTTGATGATTGTCACTTATCATGCAGACTGGCATTGTTCACACTAGGGCTGTATTAAAGTGTGTTGGATTTCAGCAAGATGTTTTCCTTCATAATTAGGAGGGAATTGAGAAGAACGTTCATGGTGACTAAACTCATGCAAAGCATGTGCTCATGACACTTTTAGTGAAGCAAAGTTTTGTAGCCTGATTCCCTTCTTGACATGAATAGACTCGTTACTCGCCTTGTCGAGCACACGGAGGAACAGGGTGGGTCTACTGCAAAGCCTGACACCATTTGGCTAAAAACCTGTAAACTTAGCCAGACACCATTGGGATATAGATTTTGATGATGTTTGATTGCTGGTGGTTATTTTTCTTGTGAGTTTCTAATAACTATTCTCGACGGTTTTCTTATAGCACGATCACAGGCGCTCCGTCTTCATCGGCAACATGGCTTATCGTAAGATCTATGTGTTATTTTATTGTGGTCAACATTAGTTATTATGTGTTGTCGTATTGCTCTTTTGGTTATAATTAGTTGAGAAATATAAATTATCCAGTTGGGGTAATCTTGCAATGTTTGTCAATCGTTTATTTGTATAAACTGGATAGACATGTTGGTGGTTTTTGTAATTGTGTGCTGAAGATTCTAAACACATTTAATGATCTATAAAAGAACCACTGTAGCATAGTAGCGGGTAGTACTAATTGATATTTTTGCAGGTCAAGAATCTTTGTTCAGATTTGATGCATATTTGATACAAATAATTGATTCTTGTTGGGTGAACACACAGGTTTGTGTTCATTATTATTATATAGTTTTGCAGTGTGTGGTTCGGTAGTGAAGTAGAGACAAAGCTTATTCTGGCACTATGTTTTGTGTTGTTTTTGTGCTGTGCAAGACGATTACATACTTTATGTTTGTCACATTGGTTGATTTCTGAGTTTAAAATTTTGGAGCAAGATTACTAAAATAATCAGTTTTTGATGTTCACAAATTCTTTGAACGAAGATAGCAATCTTGTTGCAATTATCACAGGGCGATAAGAGGCATTGTCACCAAGTCTCTGTCTGCATTTGTAAATGCTTTCTTTATTGTGGAATGCCTTTGTATTAACTATTCATGGATAGTAATATTCACTAGTTTCATCGGTTTGCTGTCCGACGTACGCAATCCACCAACTGTCTTATAGTAATTGACTATATCTCTGGAGGAAATTTCATGTTTCTTTGTCGGTTTTAAATTCACCTGATTTACATGTTTGTTATACTAATCAGTCTGCGTTATAGTGATGGCTGCGCTGCTTTTTTGTAGTGGCTAATTTTTTTAACAAATAACACATCGGTGCAATAAGCAATTCTTTTCCAAATATTCAACATGTTGTGAATTTCGTAAGAAGGCTACAATTGTGCTAAGATTAGATTACATATGATTGCGTACTTTTAATTCGTCTTCAAATTTCCCTTTATCTATGTGATATGTAGCCACTTGTACAGTTTGACCGTCGCATAAGCCTAATTGCAGTTTTGCATAACACAATTAAGATTTCATTTGTATTTTATACATTCTTGAACTCAACCTTATTTTAACCTTTGAACTCTCAAGTTTGCTTTTATTTGCTTTACAATTTTGCCAATGACACCTACTGTAGACTCGCCACAGTCACATTGGTCGCTGCTATAATTCCTGTCTGTGTAGAAACGGAAGAGGAAAGTATTCGAACTCATTTCCAGGACTGCGGTGCGATTGAGAACGTGAGAATAATTCGTGATTCTACGACCGGTATGGGCAAAGGCTTCGGCTATATAAAATTCAAGGTGGGTTTGGGCGCTTTTAATATATTATAATATGATTGTGACAAATCCGGTTGTTTAAATAATAGTTGATTTTATGGCATAATGTTTTGATTGTCATGCTATAGCTTGAAAGTAGATTAACTGTTTTATAAATCTAATGGTAAATTTTGTAGTAAAATGAAATAAGGGTGAATCATCTATGTAACTTATTTCTTTTTGACGTTTGAAATCACTCGGCTACTGGGCAACATTTCTTGTTTACTTGAGTTAAATAAGTTATATTGCTGATATTGATGACAAAGATGTTGTTGTACGTAGGATGCTTCGTCCGTTGACCTGGCGCTTCTGTTGGACGGTGAGTCGTTGCTTGGACGTGACTTGAGAGTTCATAGGTCAATGGAGAAGCCATCTCCCAAGTCTGCTGACCACGATTCACGCAAGATAAAACCGACACCTAAAAGATATATATCCTTTCTGTTGCGTATTGAAAGATTTCAGCCGTATAATTGTAGTAATATTGATCAAGCGGGAAGGACCTTTGGCCGCCCACCCGTATTCATCGGCTTAGTCGGTCGGTGGTTAAGTCATGCGTAGTAATACGTAAGATTTTATAACCATCGCCACGACCTGTCTTCGGACAGAGCACTTTCAGCATCATTGATCAAGCATTGTGGTTATTAGATAAATAAGCAAAGATTTTTTTGATTTGCATAATATACTTGGAGAATAGTAATTAGGACATGTTAATTATTGTAATGAAGTTTGAAATAATTCAAGGAGGTGAATGCCACTTAAAAGGTTTAAAAATCAAGTATTCATCATCATCTGGATAGAAAGTTTCCAGGCGCTACCACGGTCAGCCAGATGTAGTGCAATCAAAGAGCAGAATAACGTTCTCTGAGGAAGAGAAATCGCCCCAGCCCCAATAAGAGTATAGGCGTCGACAAGGACATGTGGTTGTAAAAATCCAGCCATAATGAGCTCTCAAGGTCATTATTTGTAAAGTCTACACTTGTGCTCAGCACAGACATCTTCGAAAGCGAATATACGGGTGCCAGGGGTGGTGATGATGCTGAATGTCTGAAGTCAATAGCCTTGTACAATATTATGGTCGAGTTCACTTTAGGACGCCAATAATCTCATTATTATCGATCCCATACACTGCATACAGGATCAAGTTTTTAACATGCGAGTTCACTTGAAAGGAAAACTTTAGAAACCTCTCTGAAACCATTTAGGATCATCATCACAGTTTTGTGTCCGTTTTTACTTATCATGAAGGGTTAGGTGTATGTATGGATCTAGCTTTGTTGAAGGGTTAGGTGTATCTTTGGATCTAGCTTTGTTCATATTCTCAAATGTGAATATGAACAATGAATATGAGTGTGTTCTATGTTTGTGCTTTTGTACCTTGACACAATTCACGCTCCAGATTCAAACGGTCAAAATCGTTCTGTCAAGAAAGCCAAACAACCATTTGATGCTTCCAAGACTTCGACTAAACATGCGAGTCGTAAAGGAAACGTTCCGACAAAGAGCGATTCACGGAAATCAGAAATAGTTCACAAACCTACGGACAACAATATGTCTAAGCAGGAGGCTATGAATGCAAAGAGAATGAGGAAGAAAGAAATTCGTCGTAAGAGTCGTGAAAGGCAAAAACAGAATCTCGGTAAAATGTTGATAGGCAAGCAAAAAACTGCTTAGTACGAAATGAAATCGTCTACATACTGTTTTAATAATATAATTATTAGTATTTCTTCGTTTTAATTATAACTGTCGATGAAACGCACTATTATGTATTTTCAACAGGCAGTAAGCATCCCTAAGAAAACGATTTTCACACTTTTACAGTGTGTAAATGTCATTGAGTGACCATGGATATCCAATGGTAATGAATTCTCGTGTTTCAGGTCTGATGCATCAGGACTCGTACAACCATATTAGAGTGTGTTGCATGATTGTATCAGACAGAGCGGCATTATGTAGCAAAAGTTTTACAACAATATTCCAATTATTTAGCGGCAATAAACACAGTCTTATGAATGACAGTGCCTTAACAAAATACTAATAATTACTGTAATAATGTAATTTATAGATGACTGATATGTAATGGAGATTTTCATATCTATCCTGAAAAATGTGAGGGGATATAATTTTGCATTCACAGTATTTTACATTTTTTCAGCTACTAATAATATTGTCATATTGCTGTCTACATGCTTCTTACAAAAAGCTGAATATACATTTTAAGTTGCGATATTGTTTGTGTATTATTGTTTTAGTGTTTAAGCAATCTAATAGGGCTTCATTGCTTCTTCTTGGGGCTTCATAAGACGGACGCGGACGGTTTTATTGCGAGAAATAGAATGATGCTTGTGAGACGAAGAATTGAATATATTGTGTGTGGTTTTAACCTTGTGTTTACATGGATTATGATAAGTGATAAGATTACTTATAAATACATTATGATAATGAAGAAGTGATAAGATCACTTCTTCATTACCATAATGTATTTAGTTTATGTTTGTTTAGATATTTCTGGTTAAGTTTATCATCTAGGCCCAGGGCCATCACTGAGATGTGATTAAACTCAGTGTAACTAAATTCAGTGTAATTAAATTCAGTGGCAAGTCACTTAGATGTGACTTGCCACTGAATTTAATTAACAAATTTATGTTGTGACTGGAGGACTTTCTAACGCAAGCAATGTCCTTGCCTGGTATAAATCTTGCTTTACTTTTCATTGTCTTGGAAGGAGGAACACTGGGAGGAGGAACAGGGCTTGACTGTTGGTTTTGTCACAATGGCAACTTGTCACAAGACTATCACCACATTCCACCCTCCCCCCCCCCCCCTTCACAATTACTAACCCAACAAGTATCCATCATCAATATTTGTGTACGGTATTTAGATTATATATTTAAACTACTCCCAATAAATTTCTACAAACTCGACGTGATGAATGGAAACATACATTACATAATAAATTCGCTTGACTATATGAAACTTACACTTAATTGAGTTGACTTGTGACAAATTGCTATCAAGTTCGATGCAAATGAAGAGCACAAATATTTCAATAGAAAAATCTTCTTAGGAAAACCTTTACTGTTATTCATCTCAGAACTTAATTTATAGAATATGATAGCAAATATCGATGTCATGTCACCGTCTGTTTATGTCCATTTCTCGGTATTTCCATGAAATTTCATCGATAAAACATCCTCACGTTATCGAAGAAAGAGATTCCTATATTTGCTTGTCGGTTGAGTATGTGAAAAATTTATCGCTAAATAAGAGTTTGTATTCAGTCAAATCAAATTGTATTCACTCGATCTTGGAGTCTAAGTTTGTTATGAAAGAGTGCGTTGATGCAGAATATGAAATATGAGCAGAAATATGAGCCAACTAATTGTGTTGTATTTCTAGCGTAAATGTATCACAAGTTTACATGCATAGCAAAGGTGTGAGTGTATTGCAAGTGTTTAAATTAATTTCAAGTGTAATAAATGTATTTCAAGTGTAATAAATGTGTTGCAAGTGTAACTGTATTGCAAGTGCAAATGTATTTCAGGTGTAAATGTATTTCAAGTGTAACTGTATTGCGAGAGCAAATGTATTGCAAGTGTAAATGTATTGCAAGTGCAAATGTATTGCAAGTGTAAATGTATTGCAAGTGTAAATTTAATGCTGATATTTTGTCGCGTAATGCCAAGTATTTTTTGAAAGTGCAAATATTTAAAACTGAAGATAGATAGATGCTATGACTTTGTGTAAACAAAGTCTGTGTCACTCAAGTACATGACCAACTTTTACACGCAGCTACGATCCTTTACTCCGGTTATGTCCTCGTCAATGCCCCAGGCTATAGACGATCAGGATTTAACCGTGCATATATTTTGTTTTCTGTGTCGTAACTTGTACTTTGTTTAGGTTATGCACTCAGTGATGAGCCGCAGGCGCGCGAACTGCACTCGCCGTACTTCCCGATCTGTTTTCATCTTTGATTCACTGATATTATAAGTATTCTTCGGTGCTACCAGATTGATTTTAAACTGTCTAAATACTAATAGCGTCTGGCAACCGGATTTAAACGAATCCAATCAATTGTCTCTCTTTTGTAGTTACTGCTGTTTTTGACTGCGCCTCGATTACTCTAAGCGTTAGGCTGCCAGACGGTCTAATGCTTTCACCGGAGACAATGGGCTCTAAAGCTTAACGACTACTGGTTAATCGAAGCATGCCTATGCGTTAACCAGGGAGAGAGGTAACCAGGGTTAAGTGTTAAGCAGGGAGGGAGGTTTACCTCAGGGGTCGGCTTTAGCCATGGGGGAGGGGGCTCTGAGCGTTTGATACCGCGTGCCGTCGTGTTGATAGACGCATAAGATCAAAACGGAAAACTCATCTATTATCCTTTTATAAGCTCAACGAGCGTAGAACCTGCCGCCCGCCATGGTAACAAGTGGCTTGACAAACTCTGAGAGCAAAGTTTATACAATGTTCTAATGAATGTAAGATTTTCATCGACTGGTCACACTCGCTTAACGCCACGACTAACCATCGCAGCGACATCTATTTGTCACGGCAATATTTTCAGAGATATGTAAGATGGGGGGGGGGGGAGGGTCCGAGACGAAGATTCGTTTTCGGGGAGTCAATTTTCAACCATTGGTAGGTGAATATTGTTCTTGAACAACAACGTGCCAACACATATAATAAATGAATGGAGTCTTTTTGATACCATTTCGAGGAGACCAAACTACTTTGAGCTGAAAAATTACCTGGTTTAATACTTTTCAATTAAATTTCTCAAATAAATCTCTGATTGTTATAATGCAGCTTGGTGCAATCCACCAACACGCCGTACATCCAGACGGCCACTCTGGACACACATGGAACCCGTTGACCTCAATTCCACAGCCAGGTTTCGACTTCCCAAGATACCTAGCTGTGGTCAACGCTGAACAAATTCCGTGCAGAACAGGTACACTGCAGTGCAGAGCGGCTGAGCCTGCAGGCATTTCTAGAGGCTGACAATAAAGCTTTGGATTATCTGACCAACTATAAGTTACCGCACTTCAGCATACGATAATAACAGTAAAAGTGTAGGCCTAACAGTTTAGCAACAAAGTATATTTACAATGTCCATAAGACTCTCATGTTGGTTTTATCGGAATCCGGTTGCATAGAATGTCGTCGATTCTACTTGAATTGATGAACACGATTTATGTAACAATTTTAATGAATTTAAAAATGGCAGAAATGCTGCTGCAGACACCGTTTGCCTTGACGTTCATGTTATCCTCGGATAGCCTCGGGCTATGCCTGATAGCAATCGATTTGTTAGCTTCGGCACGCGAGATGTGATTACACTTGCTTACCCGCGACACGGCCCACTTCTGTATCTAAAGTCTGATGTCATCTATACAGAGTTTCTTGACTGTCCAACCAATTGTTTCTGCTTTACAAAAATCGTCGCATAGAAACATCTCCCTGAGACGTAAACAGTCAGCGACACGATAGGTCCTTGAGAACCTATTGAACCCAGAACTGTCTGGCAGAGTCAAATCTCTCTCTCTCTCTCTCT
>JAQFYQ010001735.1:0-12794 GCA_034694885.1 Buchholzia appendiculata | reverse complement strand
AAACATACTCCAGCATACACAGGTTGCTAACTGTGTATGCTATAGCATACACAGCATACACGGCAGCGCCGCCAGTGAGGCAGATGGTCTTATATGTATCGCTAGGTGTCTCTCTCTGTCTGGTCGTGAATATATCGCTATGTCTGTGTGTGTTGTCTTGTATGTATTGCTAGGTCCGTGTGTGTGGTCTTGTATATATCGCTATGTCTGTGTGTGTGGTCTTGTATATATCGCTATGTCTGTGTGTGTGGTCTTGTGTGTATCGCTAGGTCCGTGTGTGTGGTCTTGTATGTATCGCTAGGTCTCTCTGTGTCGTCTTGTATGTATCGTTGTGTCTCTGTGTGTGTCCTTGTGCATATCTCTCTCTGTGTGGTCCTGTGTGATAGGTCCGTGCGTGGTGGGAGTTGTGGGACACAAGATGCCGAGGTATTGTTTGTTTGGTGACACGGTCAACACAGCCTCCCGCATGGAATCACATGGACAAGGTCAGTATGAACTTCCCATCGGCAGGTCCTTGGCACTAAACCGTTGTAATATCACAATTGTTCAGACCTAGTTTCATTATTGGTTAACTTGTCTCTTCATATGACATCACTCACTGTTTGATTTAAATGTTGAACCAGCCTTACCACGTTATTGTGTGACATGGCTTTAATATACTCAACTGGTTGATAATAACATAAAAGACAAAATAATAATCGATTATAGACCGAACATTTGACGCTTTATTTAGACGTCTTTTCCTTACAGCAGCGTGTCATGTATTTAATTATACAATATCGTTTATTAAATGATGTCACAGAAATATCACATCAGATCAATCATGGAGTGACACGGCAGTGTCATATCTCGTCATGACTGACATGACAAAATCATGTCAGTATGACTAAGACGACACTGTCACGTCATGACTAGAGAGTGACATCGGGTTGAAAATGGCTCCCCATTACCGCCCCGCGCAAACTTTTTTCAACCCGTTACCACCCCACCCCGCGGGGCGGGTACAGAATGACTCCCCATTACCGCGGTAAGACCGAGGCACGGCTCCCCATTACCGCGGTAAATGGGGAATTTGTCAATTCCCTTCCCCATTACCGTGGTTTACCGCGATAAATTGCGGTTTACCGGAAACTTTCCCACCCGTACCAACATTACTCATCATTCTGTAGTCCTGCATCCGACGCCTAATAGTAAATACGATATATATTTTAAAAGCAATCATACATCTGTATTTGTCGTTTTAATGACCATTATTGATCAATATAGTAATATCAAAAATCAATGAGATCTATGTATACTGCAGCAAACCGCGATTTACAGCGGTAATGAAACGGCTCCCCATTACCGCGGTAAAGCTGCAGCACGGCTCCCCATTATCGCGGTAAATGGGGAAATTTCTAAGTTTGTTCCCCATTGCCGCGGTAATTACTGCTGTAAGATGACATAGCAGACTTCTTGACGTCCGTTTGTCTACAGAGCAACATGTACAGCGATGGTGACAAATATTTGATCTTCTCGCATGATCACAATGCTGTGATCTTACACATAATTGTGTTGTCACATGGTGTTGCTTTTCGCCACATATTCTCATATGCCATGACATGTTGTCACCTATTTCCTGTCACACTTGTCACATATATTCGCCTAATGCCACATGTTGTCAAAGTTGTCATATGTTGCACATGTTGTCACATATTGTCACATATTGTCAAATGTTGTCACTTGTTGTCACAAGTTGTCATATGTTGTCATATGTTGCGACTTGCCACATATTGTCATATGTTGTCATATGTTGCAACTTGCCACATGTTTTTCAATGTTGTGACGTGATCTTTACTGCAGCGTTGCGGATCCATTGTTCAGAGCAAGTCAAGGAATTGCTGACTGAGATAGGCGGCTACGTACTTGAGTCACGTGGTACGATAAGCCTCAAGGTATTGGCCAATCAGCAATCAGTAATGAATTTAAATGAACAATAGTGAATGGTAAATATTAACTGTGGAGCTAATTTCAGATTTCACATTTATTGAGTAAAGGCAATGCAATAAATTATGGGTGTCAATACTTATTTTTGACAGAGCCATTTAAAATAATTTATGTGAAGCTATGATTTATTTATCTGCTGTATGATTAATTCTATTGTGGGCCTAATCTAATTGTTCTTACTCTGCGGTTTAGAAATAATGAATCAAAATTCATCGCATTTTAGACCGGTGCTTGTGGAGAACAAAATAATGTAACATAATCTTCTATGATTTTGATTTATATGAATTATAAAATTTCAATAAATTTCTAATCAAACAGCAATCATAAATTTATCAATAAGCAGTCACTTGTATTTAAAAAAAAATCAAATTCATGATTTCAATCTTTTCACTTTCAGATTTAGTATTGCTTAATGCTTATCAGATAGTACAAACAACTAACGGGTCAAAATTGACCTCGCCTAACAAAATTTACAATCGATATAAAGAATACGTTTGTATTGTAAATTATTCGTATGATATTGGTTGAAATTAAGATGTTGTAGTTTCTTTATAAATCCATTATAATCGACCACTGTGAACGGAAATATTATTAGAAGAATTTAGTTATTTATCATAATTTATAAACAAACGTCGTATTCTTTGCTAATTGGCCAGGTTTATGTATCCGAGGTGCAGGAGGGGCGGTTCAAGCTTATCTGCTGGTTACTAAATAAAGGTCACTGAGCTGTTGTTGTTGCTACGGTAAAGATGAGATGTTATTTGTGTTGCTAGGGTAAAGATGAGATGAGGTTTGCGTTGCTAGGGTAAAGGTGAGATAATGTTTGGGTTTCTAGGGTAAAGGTGAGACAATGTTTGAGTTGTTAGGGTAAATATGGGATGTTTATGTTCCTAGGATAAAGGTGAGATTTTTGCTAGGGCAAAGATGAGGTGACGATCTCCTGCTTTCTACGGTAATTGTGTGATGCTATTTGCGTTGCACGACAGAATGATGGTAGGGGTGAGATGATGTTTGTGTTGGTTGCTATGGTAACGGTGGGATGCTGTTTGTGTTGTTGCTAGGGAAAAGGCGATATGATGACGTACTGGTTGCTAGGTGAGGAGAAACATCGCCGCTTAATTGACTTCAAGGCCGTCAGACCACAAGACATCTGATCATGTTACCATAGCGACCGTATCCATAGTTTCCATTGTATAGTGAAAGTTCCGTATTATGAGAATGAGTATTTTGTTAATGGATGAACTGAAATTCAAATCTTTGTCCTATATACTGTTACTGTAATAGAAATTGATTCTTTTTTGAGTAATGAAATTCATAATTGAACTGTGTGTCGATATTTTCTTTTATAATTCCAGCTTTAGAATTACTGTAAACATCATAATGTTTACATAATATCGGACGCACGCAAACTTTGCTATATAACGCACAATAAAATATCCATAGAAAAATGTTGAAAAGGGTTAATGCATATATAACCCCCAAAGTTCAAGTTGTCAGTAATGCCAAATAGAATACCTTGATCACATTTGGACGTATTCTCATAATATTTACTGAGACCTCATTTCTTACCAAGTTACTGTGTGAAACTAATTCTTCTCATTGCAGAACAGCTATTTATTTGTTTATTGCAGTTTATCTTTTTACTGTAACTGTATTTCAACGTGAAGTTTTTTACCCACTTACGGCACAATATAGCCTTTTTGTGCTGACGTGCCGTTAAGCTCCAAACAATCAAGACAGAACATTTATGAACCGGAGGCCGGCGTCAACATCGGCGTTAGCCCGTTGTTTGACATGATAGCTAGTGCTCTTGCCTTATAACTCTAGTTCTTCGTGAAACCGCCACAAATAATATACATTATACAAAGACTGCTAATATGCACCATGAGTAACGCTTCTATATCCCTGAGTTTATATACAAAAATATCTTTAGTTTCATAGACTTAACAAATATTTAACGTCAACATCGTTTAAATTGAATAAAGATATGTTCATTGAGGTCGGGCTATAATACGAGATTATAACACAAAACGAGCTATACCCAGCCCAAAAGGGCTATAACACAAAATGAGCGGCTGGGTAAACTATGCGAGCTGCAATAATAACTGATTATTGACTAACTAGTTATAATAGTTAGTGCAAAGTACGTTAAATATTACAACTAGTTAGACTAATGTACTGTACAATAGATATTCCAACTAGTTAGTCAATCTTTGAATACAGCAACGTAATTGAATCGAACTTCATCAGTAATCATTGTCTCTGCTCTTTAAAAATAATCTTCGAATTCAAGAACCGTTTTCGCGGACAATAAAATTACTTGTATTTGCATGTCGGTTTACCTAAGGAGGATTTGTGGACGTATAAGTATTGGTGCATGAAAGTAGGATTGATGCAACTAAGGAGGAACGGTGAGCTTAAGTAGGATTGGTGCATGTAAGGGTGATTGGTGCCTGTAAGTAGTGCATGCGTGTTCAAATAAGGGGATTTGTGTATAAAGGAGGATAGGTGCATGCAGCGATGATTGATGCAAATAAAAAGAAGATTGATGCATGTACGTACGATTTGGTGCATATAAGTAGGATTGGTGCACGTTAATAGGATTAGTGCACGTTGATAGGATTGGTGCATGTAAGTACGATTGGTGCATTAAGTAGGTTTAGGTTAGTTCGTTAGCACTATAGGTAGCGGCTATATATTTTGTGCAAGAATAGCAGAGGTCATTTCAAAGCTTAATACTCGTAAACTGTTAACCTATGTTACCTTTAATAATAGAACTTTATAATTATGTTGATATATTGACATTCAAATTAAAAAACACAGTTCACATGTAAAGTGTCGTGCCTCTTTACTTTTAACTTATAAAACGAGTCCAAAATTTACTGTAAAACGATGTCCCTATAGATCAGATGAACTCGGGCGAGAACAGTAAAAATTGCCATATCTTCAGCTTAAATCTAACTTATTTGAGACGACATCGTGACCCAGATTTTTCTCTCACAGAACACATTTAATGCATCTAATAAAGGATGCTCTCATTTAATATCGGTCTATCGCTAGCTTTGTTCGCTCCAACACATTATTAACTCAAATTGAACAAATTAGATCTTTTGTTCCTGAGTTCTTTCGTTTTCAATATCGTTCTCTCTCCGAGTAAAATGAGGACATGATCACGTGACAAGTATTTCTTACCATGGGCGCAGATCCAGCAGGGACCTGGGGGTACGCGTCCTGCTCAATATTTAGCTGGAGAAGACTGTTTAGACTATGTCCCCTTTAATAATTGGGAACCCTTCCGGTCCTTCCTTCCCCTCATTAACTTATTTGATGGGAGGGGACTTAGTACATGTCCCCTGAATTAGATCCACTCGTCCCCCTCGAGGAGTAAACCAGATCTTCGCCCTTCCATTTTACTGCTCGGCTTGCACAAATGGCGAGTTGGAGGGTGTTAGTTGGAGTGCTTGTGGGGGGGGAGTGTGGAGTGCATGGGGGGAGGGGGGGTGGAGTGCATGCATGGCTGTGACGCTGCAGCGGCGGACTTGGAGAGCGTCCCGTGTCATCACTTGCCAGTCACTCGCGTCAGTTCTACCACGTTCAGTGCACGCGAACTAACTAGCGATATCTATCGGTTGAGCATAACATCTGTAATAGCTGCTGCAGTCGGTTTAGTGCACTGCATAGAGAGTACAGTAATGAGATAGCTGTCGGTTGAGCACAACGTAGCACCTTTGCACAAACCAGGCCTACATTAGAAGTATCAGAACTTGAGAGTGACCTTAGTATACAAATGAAATAGTTAACATTTATTTATTCTTAATTTAATTGTAGTTATTTTATTTTGCCCTCATTTCATAATATCCAATATACTTAATGCAATTTTGGGTGAAGGAGCTTGAAGGCTTGAGCAGAAAAAGAAAGTTTATTTTCAAATGTTCCTAGGCAGTTTCAAAATAATTCTTAAACGATGCATTAAAAATGCATGAAATTATCTACATAATTCCTGAAGCCCAGCTGCTATCTAGCTGCGTCCAACTTCAGGACTTCCGCTCTTGACGTTGTAAAGTACCAAGAAACACTCATCCAAATAGTGACAGGTCGGTCACTCTGTGACTAGATAGCTTAGTCACTTAGTAACTGTAAAGCATTTCCGGATCACTCAATTTCTATGGATGTAGAGGTAATTTAGATAACAATTATATTTCACCGAGTCTATTTATAGCGTAGATAATCCACTTGGAGTCTTTTTAATTACACACAGTTTACTTGAACCTATTGATAGATAGGATAATTCCCTAAGGAGACTATTGTTACTACAAGAGTCTATAATAATTGATATTATAGATAGTTCACTTAAATAATTCATTGATAGAAAGATACTTTACTTGGACCCTATTGATAGCACAGATAATTTATTTAGAGTCCATTGATAGCGTCATCAGTCCCTGAGTTGCTATGGATTCACTGACAATCATGAAGAAATCAATCCAGCACATGTTGCAAGCATTCCTCGTCAGAGTCATCCTTCTCGCGGTGGTTCGTGCAGTGGCTGTCCCCGGGGGCGCTGCCCCAGCTCCGGGGAGCAGGGGCAACTGCCGCTGCGTGCCCGACCAATGGGAAGGCGTGTTGTCCTCTACAGAACGAGAGTTCGACCTTGCTCAAGGTCGAAGTGAGATGCTGGAGAACAGTATCAGTGTTCACTATGACTTCGGCAACGAGAGGTTTGCTATGACTGACCTGGCCAATGGCAAGAGAGTTGTGGAGGATTACAAACAGGTAGGCGTGGCTTAACTGTCAGCTAACTGATTAACTCTTTAAATCAATTGCAATTGAAGAAAAAATTATTATAGATTCTTGTAGATATAATTTTTTTTAGGATTCTAGGATTATTTGTCCCCGGACGATTGATTCCAGGACGCTTGATACCCGGACGGTTGATACCCAGGACAATTGATACCCAAGACGATTGATACCCGAATGTTTGATCCCCGGACGGAAAGTTGATACCCCAGGCGATTGATACCTGGACGGTTGATATATTCAGACGATTGATCCCCAGGCGGTTGATTAGTGAGCAGAAGATCAACCGTCCGGGTAATATTTTTTTTCATTGTTTCTGGCGTCTTTACGCTTAATTTTGTTGTTTAATTTTCCACTTCTTGTTTGATCACATAATGCGACCACGCACAATAGAACATGGTCCGTTTATTCTAAGAGGTAATTGTAATGCATAGGTAAATGTAACGCATAGGTAAATGTAATGCATAGGTAATTGTAATACATAGGCAATTGTAATGCATCTACAAGTATTGTAGTGCATACACGTATTGTAAATAACCCCGAGACGGGGTTTTATTGTTTTGTTAAAACAATATTAGAACAATAATTCATATTGTATGACCATTCACATTTGTGAATTTATTTTAGCCGATGTAACTGTGTTATTTAATAAAAAAATATGCTGCTGTAGGCTTTAGTTTGACGATTTCAATTTTTAATTTTTAATGGTATTGTAACTGTATTAAAGGAAGTTGAATTTTTATATCAGAAGACGTCAAAAGGAATGAAAAACCTTACCCGGACGGCTGATACTCTGCTAATCAACCGTCCGGGTATTAATCGCCCGTACTATCAATCGCCCGGATACCAATTTTAGACAAATGTACAAAATTGAGAAGTTTTGAATTAGAGTATTGTGAGTATTTATAGTGAATTATTGACACAAATTACTTTTTGCATATTAAATAGTCATGAGGTTTAGTAACAGTTTGTATCTGCATTAAAGATTTAAAAAATGCGCATCATGCATACTCTGATTGATTAATCTGTGAATTAAGCTGCAGAAGTTAAATAAATCAATCAATATAGATTAATTTTAAAAATTCTAATTTCTAAAGGAAAGTACTAAAAGTTGGACTCTTACGAGCATTTAAAAAATAGGACCTGATTAATTTATTAATTGATTAATAGCCTACTATCAATTGGGGAATTGTTGTTCGCGGATGTAGTAAGTCGGGGGGAGGGGATGCACTGGGGGGGGGGGGCATGTACATTGAGGAAGTTCGCGAAAAGAATCAGCGAGAAGTGATAATAATTAATATTGGAAGCAAATGCTCAGCGGAAAATAGTACGCCGAAATAATGGAGGAAATATGCAGTCAGGCAAGTGACAACCGTTGAAGTAGTCAATCGGGGAAATGGTCATTGGGGAAGTAGATTATAATCGGCGAAGCGATCATTGGGAGGTTTCGTCGGGGACAAGGTAATCGGGAAAATTGCAATGAACCAATGAGATGCTTTGATAATCGTAGTTAATAATTGACCTTTTGGCAGAACCTCGACACCGAACATCATCTATAATCTGCTTGTTTCCTTTCCATGATTTTATATTTTTCAACTGGAACATAAAGTAAGATAAAGTAATTGTAAAGTAAGACACAAAGTTATAGGATTGATTTGTTTATTACTCGTTTGATTCTACGCATACCTGTCATAACAAAACGAGGATAACATTTCTTTTAAATACATCTGATATTGATTTCAAAAATAACGACGCGTGCGTTCTTTTCATAACCTCGCAGCAAGTCTTTCAGTTCACGAATGTCGTTTTCTTTTCTCTCCCTATCTTCGTCGTCGATACTTCGCTTCTTCGTCGTCTTCTTTCATGTCGAATCGACGACTAGTTCAATAGAATATGTCTCAAAGAGTCGCTGCTATGTGGAAGTTTTTCTTAGTTATAGGATTATATCCAATGAATCGTGGAGAACAAAGGCTTATCTTTGTATGCCAGGCACTAGTATTGTTTCTCTGTCAGCTTCGCTAGTAAACTTCACAGTTACTACCCAACCGCAGTTATTATTCTTGCGTTCGAATAAAAAATGCTTTCTTTTTGGAAAAGCTTTGGTTTCGATGACGTATCTATATGTGCATGGGACATAAAATAGAAATACGTAATACACCTATGCTGTACATATAATTTGTTCTGAAATATATGTACGTGTATTATGCAGTACTATTTATTCTGCATAGATAATGTGATTGCAATTGAACTTTGTACGAAGGCTACTTATGCTGTATTTCATTGGTAATTCGCGATGCCATTCTAGCGCATGCGCGTGTGTTTTGTGTTGAAGCTTAGTTGTTATTTTTCCTTTTCTATTCTTATATTTTGAATTGTTCTAATGCTACCGTTTATTTGGTGAATTAGATATATTTAAATACGTTTTACGTCCATCATCTTTACTTTCTGCTGCTCTCCCGCAAGATTTCACCAAACACCCATGCATCTCCTATAAATCTCCACATACGACGCCTTCGTCAATCATTCCTATGTTCGGTCGCTTTCGTATCTTTCTCCTCCATTCTTCCATCCATCATATGTTTCAACAGTCTTCTTCCTTCACTGCATGACCGGTTACAGTTTCCTTTGCCTATCTTCACTGTTTTGTTTAGATTTTTCTTCTAAAATTTCTACTCTTAGAATCCCTGCTAGATCTGAGCATTAACTTGTATCACCATCCACACAACTTACTCTTTCTCCTCGGCTTTTCTCCTCATACATTCATTTGAATGATATTCGTGTAAAGCTCGGGGGCTTAGCCCCCCCTCAAGCTCCAAGTTCAAATGTTTATAAAACAATTGTTTTGACTGTGTATTTCCCCCCCCAAAAGTGCCCAAGCCCCAAAATTTTTGGTGCGCCCCCCCGCTCGTCAAAATTTTTTTGGTGCGCCGCTACCCCCTCCCCGCTCGTCAAAAAATCTCAGCCCCAAATGAAAATGTCTGGCGCCGCTTATGTGTACAGCTCATAGCTCATGTACAGCTCATGCACAATATTGTACAACTCTTATAAAGCTCTTGTACAGTGTTTGTATAGCTCATGCATAGCTCATACTTAGCTCATATACAGCTCATGTACATGTAGCATGTACATGAGCTGTATATGAGCTATAGCTGCAGCTCATAGCTCTTGAAAAGCTCATGTATAGCTCATGTATAGCTCATGTATAGCTCATATACATCTCATGTATAGCTCATGATAGCTCATGATATTCAGATGCTGCACTATTAATACTACTGCAGTAGTAGTAGGACGATTTTCTAAGAAGTTGTCGACTGAAGGCTGAAGTGATAAATGATCTTCATCGTTTGCCTTTTATTCGTTTCTTCTCTCTATCTTCTTCCTGTCTTCACGAGGAGCTCTCCTTATTTGATTTGTGTCTTGCAATCAGAGCAACTCTCATCATGGCATCGTTCATGTGTAAAGTTCAGTTGTGCATTTAATCCGCGCCAAGTCATCAATCGTATTTTGTAATTTGCTCAAATTAAGGATGTGCGCGTATAATTAAACAACTTCCAAAGAACAGACGAGACAGTACATCAGTGTTTATCTGTTGACTGTGGTAAATCGACAAATTATCTTATTTATTTATATTTGCAAATGAAAACTTTACAATATAACCAGTGGTGCAGTGGTAAAAAAGCAGTGGGTATACCTGTGGGTATACTGTCGAGTTTTCAGCGGATATACTCTCTGTGTAAAGTGGGTATACTGTGCTTATGAATAAATTCCCGTGTATACCGTACGACTACATCACTGAATGTAACCAAAGACTGAAATATGTCGAGGGTTTGATTGGTGTGGGAAGAATTAGATTATCAATTTCAGCAAAGTTGCGTCCAGACAGAGCGGTTGACATGAGATGTGGAACACGCGACGAAGATGGATAAAACCGCCTTGTATAGCGTTATTATTGTATTATCACTATTATCATAATTATTATTATTATTGTATAGGGTTATTTTGCATTTGCGCCCACATAGAAATGTCCCATGTCCCCAACCAATCGCTATTACGAACGATTTTTTGTCACGTTTCTCATGCCCCCTAATATTTCGACCAATCAGCAGCGATATTTATTAACTACTTTTTCAGGGTTGATAAATCTTTTCCATGATAGGTGGAAATAAGTAATAAATAAATAAATAATAAATAATACAGGAAACACCGACAACAACACTGATGTATCATATCGCAAATTTCTATGTGGACGCTCATTTTCGCGATGTTCCTTGCCCCATGTCCCCGCGCTGTCTGGACGCAACTTAAAGGAGCGCATTTTATTGTCCTAGAATATGAATAATCGTTTAACAAAAATTGCCAGTTCTAAAAGAAGGAAGAATTCTACTCTGTCTTACTCCACCGGTTAATTGAACACACTTGGAGAGAGGGTCGGAATGTCATAAATAACTTAATTAAATTAGCTTGTGCAAATAACAATATGTATCTTATTAATTTGCAAGTGAGAGAGGACTGCAGCAGATTTGCGCATCGATAAAACAGAGTTTTTTGCAATAAAAGAGAGTGTTGGCAGCAGCGTGCAATCCTCTCTCCAGACACGAAAACAAACACATAACAGATCGATTTGTGAGACCCGCTTGATTAGCCAATAATGGACGCTTACGTGTATACCCGCATGCAGTTGCAAAATAGGTCACGCAGCTATAGAAGGAAATAGTACAGCTACAGTTAAAATTAATTAATTGCTGCCTAACCCAAATCCTTTACCCTACTTTGAACCCTATAAACCCTACCTTGAACCCTATAAATCCTACTTTGAATCCTGTAAAAGTTACCAAGTACTAGGGTAACTGCATGCGGGTCCACGGTAACGTATATCAGAGAGCGAAAGATTTTGCGTAATGTTATCGCAATGTTTAGCACAAAACTATCTGTGCTGGGATAATAGTTTAAACACAAGGCTGGTTCGACTGCATGTGGTTAGAAAAGTGTGTGTAGGTTTGTAAGCCCAGTCTATATAAGGTTGCAATATGCTAGAAATTTCAAGAGACATATATGACAACGATTATTGGCTGAAAACACATTTGAGCGCAGGGGAAAGAGTCAAAGTACTATTTGTGTCCTCTCTTCGGGCACAGAAACCGTCACAAATCAAATGCGACTGTAACAAAGTTCTTTAAAATGAATGTTTAAATTTCTACGACGCATGAAGCAAGCAAATGTCCTGGTTTAGTAAATGAAGAAATTTTATCAAGAAATGTTCCGAAAAGCGAATATGAGAGTAGAGAAAGCATTAGACCCTCCTTGAACTGACTAGCTTTCATGGCTGCTCCGAATCCGATAGCGTAAAGGCTGGTTGAGTTTCTAGCATAAAGTCCACCAAATTAATTTTTTCTTCGTCACATTTTTGCTTCAACTTCATCACAATATCCTGAATTGCCTATTACGATTTGGCATAATTGAAATCCGGACACCGGAATTGATTTTGAGTTCGCTAGCTTTCTGAAAAGAAACAAGACCATTTAACAGTAATACTTGTAATGGATATAATCTACATGTAAACCTTTGTTATGGTTTGACGTTTGATAAAGTGTTGAAAAAATCTGTGGTGACTGCACGATTAAAAAACTGGAACTTTTCAGTGTCATACCGTCACTTTCATACCGTCACTTTTACACCATCACTTTCATATCGTCACTTTTACACCGTCACTTTCATATCGTCACTTTTTCGTATGGAGATTTGTTTTAGCTTTGAAACTACTGTGTTAAATGTTGCTTTCAAAGAAAATCATCGCAGTACACAGTATCTACTATAAACACTGTTTCACTGTGGAAGCCATTATTAATATATAGACAAAGTCATAACATTCTTATATAAGCATTTTATATCATGGAGTTAGTGACCGATAAAAAAGCAACGACTGACATATTTCAGACATGATCTTAGGTTGAGACATGAAGAGAGAGACAGAGAGAGAGAGAGAGAGAGAGAGAGAGAGAGACAGAGAGAGA
>JAQFYQ010001734.1:0-12796 GCA_034694885.1 Buchholzia appendiculata | reverse complement strand
CATATCAGGTGCGATATATTTATCCATATCAATATTTAAATAAATACAATGTCTTAATACATAGTACTAAACAACAAAATTGACTCATAACTACTCATTCCGGTAATATCAGACTTATAGGTCAGAATAGCATACATGTTCTTCTTAAGCAAACATTAATTTGTCCAATCTATTAATTTTGTGAAACCATTTATAGTTTGTTTATACTGATAGGGCTGATTTATTAGTGGTGTTTGCTTTTAGCACTAGAAGGCGTTCACTTAGATTGGAAAGGAAACAAATAGGCCTTATATATAAGACTGAATATTGGACATTATAGTTTTGGTAGCAGGGGGTACAAACTCTTGCAGCAATTGCCAGAGAAGATTCGATAATACTATTGTAAACTCTTTCAAGGAAAAACTGGATAGACATTCGAAGCAAACTGGTGAAATTCGATAAGTGCGCTGCGCTTTTTTCCCGGACAGACACTGTTCGCAAAAAAATCAGCCTTGCATGCAGCGGCATCAAGTAATCAAGCAATTCGATGTACGGTAACAACATTTTCGGGTAATTCATTCACATGCCAGCGACTCTAGAACAAATCGAATACTTCCTTATATCATAATCTATAGGGTCATTCAAATATGACGTCAAGCATTTTTCAGCGGTTTTGACCCCCCCCCCCCGTCACACACTTTTACATCTCACGACAATGGGGTGTCACACTTCGCCGACCCCCCGCGTGACGTCATATTTGAATGACCCCCTAATGAGACCGCATACGAGCAAATTTTAAGGAGTTACCCCTTGATTTACTGCCCCCATTTCTGACTAAAGTTGGTACAATATTTTTGTTATACAATCCAGTCAGGATCTTGTATGCGTCAATCGTGTCATCCCTTGATCTTTCATTAACCATACGGTTATTTTTATTACAGCTGTAGTATTCACTGTGGCATCCTCTGGGAACCGCATGCGTAGCGCCCTAGAATCCATAGTACTATTTGATTGAAATACTATATTTTAGCATCAATTGTTACTCTTTTTCAGTTTATTGAACTGGTCGCACTGATCCACTTTTATTTGTGGATAATTTCCGCTTCCTGTCTCGTTGGAGAAACATTAATTTGTTGTATTTGTTATTTGTTCCTAAGTTTTGCCCACGTGACAGCGTGAGTCACGTGACGCCGAGATGCTCGTCCTATTCGAGATGGCGGCGGGGTACGCGATCTACGAGGTACGCACATTTACTCACGCTAATCTCTGCCATTTAGTGCCTTGTGAACCAGATATTTATATGCAACTATGGTGCGCGCCACGTGCGTGTAGTGATGTTTATTGTTTGTGTGCAAATGTTGAGGATGTCCTAAATCCGGCACATGTCTCGGATTGATGTCCAGTGGTTGTTCAACGCAGGCATTCAGACTGTCAATTGCAAAAATTGATAATGAGATTTAATCGATACATATTCCAAAATATCAACCATAGATTATCTTGTCGGTTCTCATTTACTTTAGTACATTATATGGAAAAAGTAGCAACAAGTACGTGTTAAAAAAATAATGGAAAAATGTTTTACGTGTTGGTATTTAATTATGGTAAAATGTTCTCCAGGTCCTACCATAGCCCTGACCCCAACCAAAACCCGACTTGTAACCCTAACCCCAACCCTAACCCTACCTTAACCCTAGCAGTTTCCCATTAGTGCACTAAACTGGAGGAGAACCGATTATTCGGTTAGCCTTTACTTTATAGACGGGTCGTTGAACAACTTGACCTTGAAAAATAGAAACAAGCTGAAATTGTTACAGTTGAGTAACATTAAGCCATTTTACACACCACTGAAGTTCCCAAAGAATCGGACAAAACGAAAAAAGTCGAGTAAAAACACATGTCCCATGTTGAACAATAGGGATTTGCTAATAAAGAGATTTAGTTTGCAGTAAAAATAGCAATTTTTCTTGCATTTCTAGAGCTTTGCGACTCCAAATTTCAAGTTATAGCTTTGAAATTTGCTATGCATGCTCATATATCATTTAGTTAATAGCATGTGCAAAATATATAGATGTGCATACATGTGCAAAATGTGATAAATATTAGAGCTATTATTTTATATTAGTGCTAATGATTTATAATAGTAACATTTGTTCGACAGCTGCACGATGAAAAGAAGCTGAAAGAAGTGGACAATTTGTACAAGGATTTTGAAACTCCGGAGGGTGCCAGTAATGTGTAAGACACATTTAATTATAATACATGTTTTTTTACTGATGTCTGTTAAAATTTAGAGAAATATGATGTATGAATTGTTTTCCTTTGCTAAAAATAGCATTGAGAAATTTTTTGTCAACTATAGATTGGTGACTTGCTACGCTATCATTTTTGTAAAATAGTTATTCCATTGTTTGAGTTGCCAACGAGTGAAATTTGTACCTTCCAGTGCCACGAATTTCATGCAGTTGAAATATCTGTTCCCGCATGCTCTTTGCAGATCTATCCTGTATGATTCCCCAAATTTATTAACTCGCTTCCTGTATTACATAGAGACGAGTGAATCTAGTGTGATTTTCCATGCAAGGGACCGCCATGGTTATTTCTTGCAGGGAAATTACGTACTACAGTGTTGAAATTTTGGAAATTGAACCGTTTTGAGAAAGTAAGTGTATTGCAGCATTTAGATTTGAGCATGTAGTTCAGTGTTAAACTGTGAGATCTGTGTGGATGTGTATAGGCCTACAAATAGCAGTCTATGCTACAGTTTGTAATGTCTTTGCTATCTATGGCTAGTGTCCGCTCATGTGTACTTGTTGCATTGTTGTATAGGTACTGAGCGTTGGTTAGATGTGTGTGTGCTAATGCCGATGTTTTTTGTGATGCACTGAAATGTTCTAACTTAGATTGTAGTTAATTATATTTCTCTGTGTGTGTAGGATAAAGCTGAAACGGTTTGCCAAGTTCAAGGACACAACGGAGGCGCTGGCGGGTGAGTTGATACTGCACCCGGCAATGGGTGTCATGTTTGATTATGAATGATGCAGATTAATCGCATTGCGTGGTATAATTGAATGCTAGGTTTTACATTGTTAGCCTACAAGATTCTAAAAAGTGTTAGGCTTAGGCATAAGTGTACAAAACTGTCTATAGATGTCTTGACACAGTTTGTGCTCTATCTGACTATGACTTGACACAGTGTTTGTGTGCGCTATCTGACTATGACTTGACACAGTGTTTGTGGGCTATACCTCTATTCTCTGTTGCCTCTGTAGCTGCCGCTGCTGCAATAGAAGGGAAGATGAGCAAGACACTGAAGAAGTTGTTGAAGAAGGTTGCCGCCGAGTCTCAGGAACAACTTGCCGTGGCAGACGCCAAGCTCGGCAGCGTCATCAAGGTAGAGATTCTAGCATAGCGTCATCGAGTAGTATCTGTCATTGTAGCATGCATTTATTTTGAACATTTTATAAATTGATTGTGAAACATTATAATTTTGAGTACTTGTTAAAGATTCATTTGTTTACAGGTTTAAATCCTGCTGTGCTGTCTGACTTGACGAGCTTTTCCCCCATACTTCTGCACTCCGGCTTTTCCTGTCATTTTGTATGAATATTGATCTTCCTAGATGTCTGGCATTAATCATATAAATGCTAAATTATTAGTAGTATTAGTATTAATGCTGGGCACATTGTGATTGTTTAATTCTGTATTTAGATGGATATGAACGGTTGCGCGATGCACTAAAATATTATTCAAGCAAATGTCTTTGTAAAGAAATGCTACAAAAAATGACTTATTGGATCTTGCAGTAATGTAGCTTTCATTTTCGATACCACTGGGCTTGTCTGCTTTTACTCTGCTGTACTGATAGTGCATATGTTTCTCAGCACTAAGATAAGTTGTAGGAAATAAATAATTATCTGTTTGTTGTTGTGTTGTCATCACTAAGATAAGTTGAATTTAAGTAATTGTATGTTTGTTGTTGTGTTTGGTAGGATAAGCTAAACATGAACTGTGTATCAAGTAGCAGCATCCAGGAGCTGATGAGATGTATCCGATCGCAAGC
Organism: Buchholzia appendiculata; assembly: GCA_034694885.1. NCBI lineage: Eukaryota > Metazoa > Annelida > Clitellata > Enchytraeida > Enchytraeidae > Buchholzia > Buchholzia appendiculata. The sequence goes on along the minus strand of JAQFYQ010001734.1, from coordinate 8,757 downwards.
AGCGAGTCTCATTCCAGGTCTTCCAGAGAAGGAACTCTCAGCTATGGCTCTCGGCCTTGCTCACAGGTATGTGGGGGAAGGGTGGGGGGGGGGGTTGGGTTGGTGTAAGGGGTAGGCGCTCCATGTGGAATTTGACTTTTTGTTAATTGATTTAATTGATTTTTATTATTTTTTGTTGGCTTTTTTACTTGAAGAAAGATTATGTTTTCTATTTTGATCTGTGTGATGAAAGATATCATCAGTAAATGAGGGAATGTCTTTAACTTGTTCATGTTGAATTATTAATTATTCTCTCGATACAAGATTGTTCTCACTAAGAGGTGACTGTATTTGTTTGGGGTGTCGTTGTCAAAAAGATTCGACAGAGGGGGAAGAATGCATTGTAATGTAGTCACTAAATGCCGTATTGATAGGGTTTCTGTTTGAAATTGATACTTTTGATTGGTTTATGTTACAACTTATTGAGTTTCTCTTCATCGTTGTCAAGTTGCTGCTGTTCTTTGTGCAGTCTGGGTCGGTACAAGTTGAAGTTCAGCCCAGACAAGGTGGACACTATGATCGTGCAAGCCATCAGTGTCCTTGACGACGCCGACAAGGAACTCAACAACTACTCGATGAGGGCACGAGAACTCTACGGCTGGCACTTCCCGGAGCTCGGCCGAATCATTACAGACAACTTGGCGTACGTCAAGACCGTCAAGACAATAGGTGAGGAGTGCTGATCAGAGAAATGTGTTTGTGTGGCTACTTGAGTCTTTAATTTTTCGTCTACTTGGTACCAAAGAAGATTTAATAACAAGAAGGAGAACTAACAAAACTTCCGCTGAAAATTTTGGAAACTGATCTACGACCAATCAGGGCAAGGTTCCTAAAAAAGCATGGGCGTTAGCTGCTGAATAACAGTCGTCGATTGGTCCTTGCGTAAATAAAAGTCGTCGATTGGTCCTTAGCTCAGACTAATGACCAATCAGGACAAAGTTCCTAAAAAGTGGGATGGGCACAGTTTCCAGCTTCTTTCCATAGGTTCTCCTTCTTGTTGCTAAATATTCTTTGCTTGGTACTTGGTTTGCGATCCCTTGATGTCTATTTTTCCAGTTAACAAACAGATAGATTATAGACGGATGGATTTGTGCACTTGGCGATGCTGTTTAGTTACAAAGTAGTTAATAGTTTGTTAAGTAACACTGTATGGAGAAGGTGAAAGTAATGAAATTACGCTTCAAATATGTTTTAATAATTTGAAACAGATTCATTATCATAGTTTATTATCCAGACTGGCACTGTTTCACACTCATTACTAGGTCGAAGTAAATTGGATCAGTTGTAACTAAAATGATTGACTCTTTAATTGGAATGATGTGGACTAGAAACATTTAATAATTTCTGGAGCCAAATGTATGAAATGACATGAGCGTTAGTTATGACACCACGCTATGCGTACATTACATGAGCGTTAGTTACGTTAGTTCTAGCCCTCTCTGTTGTGTAATTAGGTTACCGGACGAATGCAGTCGACACTGACTTGTCGGCCGTCTTGCCCGAAGAAATCGAGAAAGAGGTCAAGGACAATGCAGAGATTTCCATGGGAACAGAAATCAACGATGACGACCTTACAAACATTTCACACCTGTGTGAACAGGTAAGATAGCATCTTGAATGTTGTGAAAAGTGCTTTATATATATAAATCTTTATTCACACAAACATGTAGATTGAACAGTACTCAAGCACGAAAACTAAATGCTAGAACTCGAAGCATAAGAGAAATCAATCTAACTGCAGTAATTAACGTTTGTACATTGAGTTCGCAGAATATAGCAGCGTGCATTCCATGTTGACGCGTGTCGTCTCCGTATTTCTCACCAAAGCAATAATTGCACCAGTACGTTTCTATTTGCTCTGTATGTAAAAACCGGTCTCAAGACTGCCTCGAGACTAAAGCCGCTTTAAAAAAAACAAACACTGTTATTTGCTACATTATTTGTTGCTAAGTAATTCTGTTATTGTTAGAATATTGTTTGTTGGATATTATTGTTTTTTTTTCTGATAGTTTTTTTATATAATTCAATGTTTGTTTCATGTCAGGTGATCAAGTACACCGAGCATCGCGCAAGTCTCTACGACTACATCAAGCACCGCATGATGGCCGTTGCACCGAACCTCACGGTGCTAGTCGGCGAGCTAGTCGGTGCACGTCTCATGGCTCACGCCGGTTAGTTGTCAACTGATTTATCAAACATTCACATTTTAGCTTCTTTTGTTATGATTATTTAGCTGAAATTTGTGCCAACAAACAGGACATTGTGCACAAACAGAACTTGTGCCCACAGACAGGCTTTACAGTCGTCATGTTCGACTAGTTGACCAGGTAAACAGTATCAGGGCGAACATCTAACTGTAAGACTTCGCTTCAATAAAATAATCAAATATCGTATTTATATACTCTTACAAATCTGTTCGGATAGAAATAATTATGGCCGGTGGTTTTGGTATTTAAGTTCTAAATGATTATCTCTGTATGAATATGTTTTTACGACAAACATTGCAGTGAGAAAGTCTCTTGCGCTGCGATTGTACTGATGCTTAGATTAACATTACTTTGTGACTCGTTGATGAGATATATGAAATGTCAGTTTGATGTTGGTTGTGATTTATGATATATTGATTTGTTAACCTGTTCTTGACCATTATAAATTCTGGATTAGATATTGTCCAGTTGATCACATGATGTCAATGCTCAGTACTCCATCATGTTGTTTCTGTCATAGTTTAGATTAAATAAATATTCTTTTCTTCTGGAGTCTTTCCTTTCATGCAAATGAGTTTATAAGTTGGTGTTGACATCACTGGCAGTGATCTTTATAGGATGATTAATGGATGAAGACCATTAATTGAAAAATTGAATTTGGAGATAATTTTGTGTTTTTTATTTATTCACATACTAAATTCAATTGATCTGTGTCTCACAGGATCTTTGCTGAATCTGGCTAAACATCCGGCGTCCACAGTTCAGATTCTCGGAGCTGAGAAAGCCCTGTTCCGTGCGTTGAAGACCAAACACGACACGCCTAAGTACGGACTCATCTACCACGCTTCTCTCGTCGGCCAAACTAATCCAAAGACGAAGGGCAAGGTACCAGATCATTATTGTCTGCCGTATGTGCTTGCCGTAGTTTAGATTGCTGTTAGCAATTTGACACCAGACTTCACCACTTTTTGGTCAGCTTTGTGTGCATTCTGCGTGGAGGTTTTATTCTGCATTGTATGTATGTATTGCTTTAAAGAAAAGCACATTTGTATTTTGTTATTCGACGACGTTCCTCACACATTCCTAAAACGTGAATGTTGTGATTTTAGTCAAGTCGTAGAGAGAGTACGGACCGTTTCACCTGCGACTAGCTGAGTTGTGCTTGCTGCAGATTTGCAAGGTCCTACATGTATCCTGTGTGCTCGAGTGTATTCTTTCGTCTCGTGTCTGTTATTGTTTTTGCTCAGTGTAGTCTGTTTCAAAATTAAATTAGGAATGGGGATAGGGTTGGAGGGTGTGGGGGTGTGTGTGGAGGAGGAGGATATATATCAATGTGAGTCCAACAGATTATGCATTTAGATTTTGTTCTTGATTGATGGTGTAGCACTTGATTTCTCTGTGTTTGATCAGTCTTATAGATGGTGTATTGATGTTTTCAAAATTTCATTAGCAAGTTTTATTTATTTATTATGCTATTTGAATAGGTTGACTCAAATATTGCTGTCTAGAAACATCACCTTTCTATAAATATATCGTTTGATTTTTAAATTACAGTGTTGTTTTTTTAGTTTTGGTTGTTTTTTTAGTATTTAAATGCCTGTGACCTATATTGTCAAGTGTTGTCAATGGCTTTCTATACATTTTATAGGTGTATTTTTTCTATGATTTTTTGCTGTTCTTAAGTTTCTTACGTTAGTTTTTTTGCTGCATATTATTGAATTTTAATTTATACTATGTCGTGATGAGTATTTGCTAACTGAAACGTTAAATTCAGCTTGTACTATGTAGTACCGTGCTGTATGCACTTTTATATACTCTCAAATGCGTATGTATGCGAGTAATATTTAGCAAATTGCTTCTCTGTGTGTTTCGAGTAGTTACTTCTTGTAAGTATGTAAGTATATTGTGTATGTATGTATGCATGTAATATTTCTTTTCACATGCTCCGTGCGTGCCAAGACTTCTGATGCTGGCATTCCGAGGCGCGTATTTTGTACATCTGTCTATGTATATGTACACTGTTGTACAGATATCTCGCATGTTGGCAGCGAAAGTTTCGCTAGCTGTGAGGGTCGACGCCCTGGGGGAGGATGGCAACACAACGATGGGCATCGAGCATCTAGCCAAACTCCAGCGCAATCTCAAGAGCATGGAAGAAGGATCGGTATGTTAACTTGACCCACTCATAGTCAATAGTCTTGACCTGTTTATAGGCATGTTTTATGTACTGTAAGTTGTTGCTTTTGTTTGTTGTAACTGTTGTCGTTGTTTTTGGCATTGTTGTAATGTTATCTTTGTTACTGTTGTTATTGTTGTCATTGCTGTTGTTACGTAGCTGGTTGTTATTTTCATTAATTATCAGTGTTTTTGTTTTGTTGTTATTATGATCGTTGTTGTTGTGTATCGTTATCGTTGTCATTGTTTTTTTGTTGTTGTAAATTGTTATTGTTGTCATTGGTGTTGTAAGTTGATCTTTGAATGCTAGTTTAGCAACTGTCCCAAGTGCTAAACATTCGGTGCATGATTCAGCAGATGTAACGGCATGATGATGATAACAATTGTCTGAGATAGTACATCAATGATCTCTACGTTAATTCACTCTAATTTTTTCCTGAATGCCGTTTCTTCTTTGCTTGTATGTGCGTGTGCTAAATGATGCGTACTGTGGAAATTATGTCTTGTTACGAAGTGCAATTGCATTTTGAAGTACAATTGCTTTGTTTTTGGAGTTCATGCAATCGTTCGCACAATTGTTCGTGTGTGCGTAGTGTTTATTCAGCAATAACGTAGCTGCTTGTAAGTCCACAATGTTTCGATTGGTTTGATTATGATATAGTACAGTACTCTAATTGCCAAAATTGTCTTTTAAAGCCAACTGAGAGTATTGAGAAACGTTTAATGTGTTCGACTTTTTTGGTTGTTTTGTGAGACGATTTCAGTGTAAATTTGTCCTCGAAACATTTTTGATCACCTTTTTTAAGAGAAATATTGGAACTGGGAGGGATTGAAATCTATCCCCCAAAAGTGTCGAAATGCATTGAACAAAGAGGTCAGAATTTAAACAGGAGGGTTCAACCTCAGAACTCCCCGTCAATTCAAGTACTGATAGTATATATTTTGTTATATTATTGTTGATGTCTGACTATTTGTTAGTTACATTGTTATTGATGTCTGACTATGTGTTAGTTATTATTGATGTTTGCCTGTGGAATACGTGGTACAATTCATCGTATTTCCATCGAGTATGAATCCTGACCAGTCGTCTCTATGGAGACTGTCTATGATTCACGCAGTGTCTTGAGTTCATTCACTTCGATGTTTTTTCTTCCACGTGCTGATTATGATTCGTGCTGGTTTGTGTTTGCATGTGGAGTTTGTGTGTGCTTCAAATCCTGTTGAAGTAACCTAACGATTTCATGTGGTTTTCACCTTAGCAATGTATGGTGCGTTAGAAGTGCATCTTACATACATACATTCATGCGTTGTGTTTATTGATAGATCGCGCACATGTATTGAGCAATTAATACATGTGCATGATCACGAGTATGTTTACTCGTGTCTATTTAAGGAATGGCAGTGTGATGAGGAAATTGTCTGAGATATCAATCGGTGATAGATCTACAAATACACTCTAATTTTTTCCTGAATGCCATTCGAAGTGTCTGTAACTTGTGAGAATTAAGAGTGTCAGGTTTATGTGTAATGATGATGATGATGATAGTGCTCTGTCCGAAGACAGGTTCTGGTGATGGTTATTTGTCTTACGTATTACTACGCACGACTTAACCACCAGCCGACTAGGCCAGATGAGCACGGTTGGGTGGCCTAAGATCCTTCCCGTACAGGCAATGGGACGTGAACAATTTGCCCAAGTTTGTTACCAGACAACACTCCCGGTCGGATTCGAACCCGCAACCTCGGAGTTACGAGTCGAGCAGGCTACCAATGAGCTATCTGGTCATCCCATATGTGTAATACGTGTTGTGTTGTTGGTGAGATACGTTTGCTTATATTTACTTGACTTTTGATGCATCTTCATTTAGTGTATTGTTTTGATTTCTAACTAGAAATATCAACAAGTTGAAAGGTGATGGTCTTAATTATATATCTAGGTAGCTTACAGATGATCGTTGTTGCAATTGTTGATGCTTAATTTTCGAATTCAGTTGAATTTTTTACTTCAAGTCGGAAAGTAGTTTGAGTACGACATTGTGATTGTTTAACCAGCGGCATAATGATGAGACAAGGAACAGAGATCCTCAGGGATCGTTGATATATATATCATAATACACTCTAATTTTTTCCTGAATGCTGCTTCAATTGCTCAAGTATTGGTTTTTACCTTTGCATCTATAGTACTTTAACTACATGTTTATATTGCTCATTCGTATCTCTTCTACGTTGCATGTATTCTGTTTGTTATACTATGCTAGTGACTGGGTCTTGATGTCCTAGCTGTACAATATCATTCACACTGACTGCATAAACACCTGTAGCATTGGTAGGCACAATCCACTGTGAGACATGCTTTGAATAAATTGTTGTATAATTGTATTTATTTATAATTAATTGATTGTAACAAGTATTCATAATTAATTGATGTATTGTTTCTTGTTTAGTCGCGGAGGATATCAGGCAGCGGCAAGGCAAAGGCGAAATTCGATAAATACGAAAATAAGAGGTAATGATTCTTATTTATATATTTATTGACATTCGGTATTGCATCTGAGTAGAGAGTTCTCAGTAAATGATGCGTGATGCTTTGAGATTAGTTTCTACTCGCATAGAAAGCATCTAGTTTGAAAACTTTGCATGTCAACTCAACAGCATACATATACACTGTGTGTCAATATGACAATATGTAAAAATTCTGACTGAATTTAAAGGGTTTGATTCAACTCGATTCCTATTCGAAGAGTGCTTAGATGTTTTACCGTTGAAGACCCAAGCACAAGCTTGCTTCTGCTGGTGCTCTAGTCTTGCTTGACTGTTCTAAACATCACACCGTTGATGATCTTGTGTTGGAAGTAGCTGAAAACGATCAGTATGAGCCCGCTATAAATTTTCTTTGTGAATCATTGCCATCGTCACTTATCTTCCTGACTAGAATTTTGAATAGAAGCTACTATTATTATCAAAGTCACAATATAGCCTCCCTATTGCTGACGTGCCAAAACAAAGAAAGAAAACCAGACGGGAATTGTTGATGATTAGCACGAAGGCTAATTGAAGTGGGTGGGGTGTTGAGTGAGTGGGAGTGGAAGTTGGTTGGACGGATGCTATCAAAATGTGTCAATCCATAATTGGGATTAAATTGTTGCCATGTATGCTAACAGTGACTAAACTCTGAACAGTCTATGCAAATGACAGAGTCTGATGATGATAGTGATGAAACATAATTAATGATCCCTATGATTATCAGACTCTGTCATTTGCATAGACTGTTCAGAGTTTATTTGTTTAAACTCTGATAAAACTTAAGTAATTATGATGATGTTTTATGTGTTAGTGAGGTGAAGACGTACAATGTAGCCGCCGACTCGACGCTTCCAATGAAGAGAAAACAAGAAGACGGAACAACAGAGGGAGAGCCAAAGACGAAAAAGGTGAAGCACGAGGAGGAAGACGAGACGGTACAGGTGAAGATGGAAGACGATGAAGCAGGTGAGAGTGAATGGATTTGTTGCTACCTTGTTGTTTATCTTGTCTCGTGAATTAAAGGAGGTTGTGGGCTTTCAACTTTATGGCTTACATTCAGGCATGAAGAAGAATTAATTTAACTGTGAACTTGCTGTTTTTAACCTAAACGTTTAAAAAGACTACCCCAGTTTTATGGAAGAGTCGCCGATTGAAGATTTCACACTCGCTTGGTAATTGTGTATCGGTAGGAATGTACATGTTTGACGCTTTTCTTTTACAGAATAAATCTTTTTTTACAAATCTGTTGATGCTTAAACCTTGATGTTGAGTACAGTGTGATTTCCACAAATTTTACATGAGCAAGTTACATAAACAGAAGCGGCAGTGGATCGTGATTGAAGTGTTGTGTTGATGATTCTTGAGTGCTTGTTGATTGCTAGCCCTTTATTCTGCTGATAATTATTTTTTCTGATATTAGATGAATGTAATGTGCTAAATACACAGGTCTTACTCGGAAGTGACAAAATATATTGCTAGATTCCAAGTAATATTTATGCATTTAAATTCATAGTTGATGAAAACTCTGCATAATATTGAGGTTGTAATTGATGAACCAAGCTCCACGTTTACGGAATTATGCCAGATCTAGGGATAATTTATATTATGAATGTTTGTGTTTATGTACTAATAGCAGTAATACTAAATGTGAAAATAAGGTCGACGCCAGTTTATCTGACAAATGTGTAATTAATGATTTTACATTTACTAAAGTTAACATGGGGATTTGATTAGCGATATAGTTATTATTTCAATCGTCCCCTGACGGTGTATGTGTATTTAGTGGATTTATTTTCGTATCTTGTATGTTGCT
>JAQFYQ010001733.1:0-12796 GCA_034694885.1 Buchholzia appendiculata | reverse complement strand
AAAACAATGACAGCAGTGTCGGGCAAACCAGATTCAAACCAGACCTGATCATCTACACTATAAGAACATTGTAAAATATCTAAAATATAGGCTACCTTGCCGAATACTGTTGGTATAGATGTAAATTCATTGGATGGACTATAAATGTTATTGATCAATACTAGACTATAACCCGTTAATATATTCATTTCTCAAGATGTCTGTGCTGCGCACCGGTATAGACTTCAACTAGTCTCACTGAGGGTTTATTATGGCTGGATTTGTATGCCCTTGCTGACGCCAACCCGTACTGGGAATGAGGTGATTGACCTTCCTCAAAGAAAGTTAATCTGCTCTTTGATTCGGTTATAGCGGCAAGCACAGGCTAACCCTACCTTCATGAAAGAACCAAAGAGTTGATGGTAGCGATCTACACTCATGCTACAGCTCTGATCAGACTAGCCGACTAGTCAAGTAAACGCACCGGAGCAAACATTTATTCTCTTCCCGAAGTACGGAAACGCTGAACTTTCATTTGTGGAAGAAAAATTATCCACAAAAGAATCATAGCTCAGACACATGCTAATGAATCAGACACATGCAAATAGCTTAAGTTGAAAATCTTCACCTTTTTGACGGTAAAAGTAAGTGGAGATATTAAATCTATCCATTTCAGACCAATTAACCCGAAGACAGTTTTGCTTTCTAAATGGCTGCAAAGCGGTTTAAAACTTCATTTGGAAAATTTGACTAAAATACTTTGACTTAGCTTATTGACTAAAATGAACATTAGAGTTCATCAATATATAATTTTTTTAGCACTTTGCCTCACTACACGAAAGAGCTAGCTACCACTAAATAATCTAATCAATTATCCCAACAATACCCAGCACAACAGTAACAAGTTTGATAAATAAAGTGATTGATTCACTAAACAGCACAGCAACTATCTGGTGCTGAAAACTGAAAAATTAAAATCACGATGATTTCTTACTTGTCCTCCTTATCTTTGATCTCTTTGTTGACTTCAGAAGCTCTAGAATTATGGTCGGCTTCATTCAGCTGTTTGACGAGAAGTTCGACCTGTCTCTCGCAATCCTTCTTCAGCCGTGCCAACCTTCTGGCCGTGTCGGACGCAGAGAGCTGCAGGCTTGACTCGAGCTCACGAATAGTTTTAGACTGCTCGTCAACTTTCATCTGTAACAGTAAATAACTGAAAATTGTCCTTTGCAACACCTAATCACACATGATGATGATGATGAAACTGAAGAAACTGATGATGATATTGTTGATGATGTTGATGATGATAGTGTTTTGCCCCATTGCATATTCTGATGATAATTACTTCTCATGTATTACTAATTTACTAAGCTTAGCTTTCACCACCGATCCACTAGGCCAGATGTGCACAAGTGGGCCGGACACCGGCTACTGATTCTTCCTGTACAGGAGTGTTAACAATTTTCCCAGTTTTGCTACAAAACACAATCAGGAGCAGCGGGGAGTTGAACTCTCAGCCTTCGTACTACGAGGCGAAAACTCAACTAATTGACTAATCCGTTCACTTCTATAAGCAATTCTATTTGCACTCTTATAATCAATCCTATAAAGAGTGTAGCTACAAGCACATACATACTCTTAGCCAAGTCAGACAAGAGTGACATGACAAAGAGTAACATGACAAAGAGTGACATGACAAAGAGTGACATGACAAAGAGTGATATGACAAAGAATGACATGACAAAAAGAGACCATATGACAACAAGACAACTAGTGCAACCATAAAACAAAGACGTTGTTGTTGTTGATCAATGATTATATATTATATATGAAGTGAACCATTAAAACCCCTGTGGTAATGGAAAATCGAGACTAAAAACACACAATTTTCAATTTGTGGAGGGAATTTAAATTCCTAAAACTCCTCCCCTTAAATAGCACCCTGTGCACAGCTATGCCCAGCCTACCTGAAGTTCAGCGCAGACTTTCTCTGAACGGCGCTGACCGTTGCGCAGCTCTACAGCCTTGGTGAAGTAGCGCAGTAGAAGCATGCGCGCGTCGCGTGCACCGAGTCCCTGCAGCCGGCTCAGCACGGAGCCGCTGACTGGCAGACCGATGGCAGAGCCGGTCGTCTCGTCGGTGCATGAGCCAATGACACGCTGAGTCGACGACCTGATGTCATGCACGTGTCGAGAGATGACGTCACTGCGGTACTTGATGGCTATATCGAGCGCGTCGATAGCTTCCTCCGTCTCTATCAATCTACACACCACACACGCACGCACACAGACTTGATTACACACTTAATAGTAGACAAAGTAAAGTGTACAAAGTAAGGCAAGCATTTAGCATCTTTTACAAGGAAGGTAGCCAGGGCTCATCTTCCAGCACAGCCCTCAACCTGCCTGGCTACCTAACTGGGGTAGTACACTGGGACATATACCTGGTACACTGGGGCCAGTGTGCCAGGTATACACGTCAGTTCACTACCTAGCCTAGGCACATTTCTCATATGAGCCGAGTGCTTATGTGACTGAAATTCCGTCCACTCGATAGGTACAATAACTGGACAAAAACAAATCAACTATTGAGATCTACTATGTAAAGCTACTACATACTTTACTGCCAAAACAAAACGACCAAGTCTCACCCATTTCAAAACTGAGGCAGTCTCAGAATTGAAACAAAGCAATTACTCACAGGAAAAGTGATAAATTGCACACTGATAAAAGGCATATAAAAAAAGGCAGATGAACAAGGAGCAAATAATAAAAACATACAGATGAAATGTAAGATGGTCAAAAGCAAAAAACATAAAAAGCATACACCTAAACGTTGTGTTGATAAAAGACAACTAAAAATAACAGGATAAAAGACATATTTGCTGATAACATACTGATGTATGTACACAACAATTGTATATAACTTTTTTTTCACATGCGACGTGCGTGCCTGTGACTTCCGTCACTGACATTCCGAGGCTGATAAAAACAAACTGATAAAGGCATACCAATGCATAAACAAATACAAATTATAAACATACACAAGGATATAAATTTATTTTTAAATTATTCTTTTATTAATATTTATTAATATTAGTCATTTACCTCATTATTACAATATCCATTTCTAGAAATATTTTAACTTGCCTTCTTTCCTCATCCATAGACAGCACTTCTCCGTCGCTCACTCGTTCACTGAGAGTGTCAAACTCACTCTTGATTCCTTGCCGTCCTTCCCGTAGACGGTTGATCTCGTCCTGAAGACGGCCTTGATCCTCTTGGCGCGGAGTGACGACCATCTCTCTCGTCGTCTCTTCGATGCGTTCGTCCAATTCTCCTAGTCGAGACGAGAGTCGCACGATGTCCTGTCATCAACAATTACCAGGTCACTCGCCGACTTGAACTTATAAAGACATGTGCTCTGACATACGACATGGGAGCACTGCAGAGGTAGAATGTTACAAAAAAAGCTATGCAACAGCAGAGTCTATATATTGGACCAAAACAGCTGATCGCTGGTAAAGCTTTAACGTCTTAGCACCACACAAAAATTAACTGTGCAATGTGCGATGTTACTATTTGCTTCAATGTTACTATTTGTTCACAAAATGATGCACATCATTTTGTGAACAAATAGTAACATTGAAGCAAATAGTAACATCGCAGTAAATCGTTTAGTTGTAAATCATTTGCAAGAGAAGGCTACCTGCAAAGTCTGCATGATTACAATCTTGAAAAAAACTATTAAGAAGAAAGTAGCATATGTCAGAGAGTAACACACTATCATGGCGTAATCGTCTGTCAGCCGTGTTTAGTAAAATTGAAGAACGTTCATTATAAAACACGTCTTACACGTGTCTAATCTTTCTACAAGTACTCACATATCTTAAACTAGATGTAGAACACAGTTCTTACAACCAGTTTCACAGACACGTGTTTCGTAGAAATTAACCCGTATTCGAATCTAACAAGTCTATGGCAACATCATCTACAAAAACATGATCCACATAATGTAGAAATAAATTGAATAAAATAAAAATAATTATGTATTCTTGATGACCTTAGGCGTTGACCCAAAAAGGTCAACTGGCAAGGTCAAACCTATTCCAAGTTTCTACAAATATTTCTCTTGAAGCAAACTTTCAAACTTTACTTAAAACTCTGGATCGCACAAATCACTGGAGACGATTAATCAGAGAACAAGAACACCTGCCAACCTTTTCAACGACTTGACTCGACCGAAGTTTCTTCAGCTGAAGTTCGCTTCTGCCAGCCAGCAACATTTCCTTCTTTCTCAGCAGTTCTGCCCTCTCCTCTAGTTCCTGTTAAATAACAGAACAGCAAATTTAACTATTGATTATCATAACCGTTTAGATATTTAGACAATTGTAGAGTGCAGAGATAAAACAATGAATAAAGTAACAAACTGAAAACTAAAAGTAACCACGAATATTAATAAAATCTTTTAGAACAATTTCTTGTTTCATAATATCAAGCCTGCACGGAACTCTTTGCTCATAAAGTAACGAGTAAATTCAACAATACAATAAAGGCGTCGATTCATGGCCATGCGATTCATAGAGTTCATACGCTCAAACATCTCGAGGTCACTGATACAAAGAAACCTTCAGCTACAGCTAAATTGATCATCAACATCATCGTCATCATCATCATCGTCATCATCATCGTTATCATCATCATCAGGGTCTTGTCCATAACTGTAGACGGGAGTAACATTTCCAGGGGGAGTAGCCGGTTTTCAGAAGGGGTGGTGTAATACATATGACATATAGGAGCCCTAAAGGGACATTATTTATCCATACCTGTTCTCAGCAAAGATATATTGCAAAAGCGAATAGCAGACTACAAACGGGCGATGATTACAGGCAATTATACTTTTTCATATAGGGTGAATAGGAACAACAGCATGGATAGAATGCTCCCTCTTTAAGGGAGGCTCGATAAAGCCCTGATCACCGTCAAAGGAAATGTTAAATCAAGTTCTTCAACAAAGCACTTTGATATACACAAAGCAGCAGAACGAAGCATTTGAATATCAGCACTTTGATAGATACAAAACAGCAAGCCATTTGATGCTTACTTTCTCCAGCTGTTCGCTTGCTTTACGCTGCTCCAGCAAGTGTTCCATCTCTTGATCAAGCCAGCGACTCTTCTCATCAAGACGTTGTTGCTCCTGTTGCATTGCAACACTTCGCTGTTGTCTAACACACACAGACAGATCATCCGCATATCGCATAGAGCCAATTAACAGCGTGACAAAAACAACTTCAAATATAGACAGCAAGAACAGAAATTCAGAATGCAGTTGCAAAGTCAAAGGCTTGCATTCAATGCTACCCAATAACTGAACCTCATGCATGATTTCAATTCTTCAATATGACCAACTTCCTCCGCACAATCGACAAGCAGCTCAGTTGGTGTTGTTTACAAAGGGCATTCGGCTCGGCTACAAAAATCTTGGTTCAATAACTACAATCTGGCAATGAGTTGAATGAATGTGCTCCACATGAGGACAGTTTCACATCACACATACAAGCGAAGCTGCTACTGATTGCTTTGGATATGAGCCGAGTACAGGTGGTAACTCGCTGCCTTCCTAAGTAAGTAAGTAAGTAAGTAAGTAGATTCTTTAATACAATGCATGACAGACGCACACAGGGTAACACTAAATACAAAAACAATGAGCAAAGATAAAAAAGATTAAATTATAGAGTACAACATCATTGTTATAAAGTTCTGACAGTTTGAGTTTGTCTTTGTCGGCAGGACATGGTTGTGTCCTCTTTGAGAGGACATGGTTGTGTCCTCTTTGAGAGGACATGGTTGTGTCCTCTTTTGTCCTTTGCAGGTAATGGGCCCTAACGGCTTTAACAAGATTCCACACATAATATAGCACAATCTTTTACAAAATTCTAATTTTTTGCAATGCGTTACTGCGATGCAATTCCTTTGCAATGCAATTCAATGCAATACGCTACTACAATGCAATATTTATTCAAAATATATGTTGCCAAATTTCTTGGGACTATTAAACTTAGAACCAAAGATGTTCCCAAAATCGTTGAGCGAGCCCAGTGCATCAACAATATTCAGATTGTACCATCCCTGGAATTTCATACAGTCATATTCAATATGCTAAAATGCGACAGGAGAGTGAAAGAAGAGTGAGGAAACCTTGCTGAATGAGAGGCCGAGCTGCTGCTCCTCTGAAGTTTCATCTCGTCGAGCCTCGCCATGAGCTCAGCCGTGCGCTGCTCGTTCTGCTGACGTAGCTCAACCGTCTTCTCTCGCTCTCTCGCCAACTCTTCCTACGCACACATAAACACCCAGCATTACTCTTCAAAGAGACTACAGTTTGCTCTCATTAAATCAAAAACACTCTGAATACACGCTCTGTAAATTATTCCATTTCAGATTAAGTGTAACTTTTCTAACAATATGTACAAATTTATATGAACTTAGACCAAGTACATTTCATCCTCATCCTAGCTGCCTATTCCACGCCATCCCTAGCACCAATCATATCACCCGAAGAACAAACTGTATGCAAACATTCAAGTCAATGTTTTCAGCCAGTTTTAGACACCCTTTGACTCATCACTACATGCTAAAACTTAGCCTTTCACATCTGGTACACTGGAAATAAGTATGAGCTTTATATTTATTACATTCACAAGGCAAAAATGCATAAAAGCAAAATTCTTAAAAGATAATTTTCAATAATTCAAGTCAATGGTATTTCTTTATTTCACCTATCGATCATGCACTTAGTAACCTCAATGTCGGATTTCTCTCGAGCGAGTTCTGCTTCCTGCTTCTTCAGGCTTTCAACTTCGGCAATGAGCACCTCAACTCTAGAGAACATAAACGATGTCATGAAGTAGTTAATACAAAGTGTGAGCCGAAACAAAACATCTATTTCTGCTCTTTCACACACAACAATAATACAAACCATTCAGTATAGCGACGTTAGCATTAGAACAACTATCACGATATATGAATATATTCTTATAAAATGCACAGAAATTCAGATTCAAACTATTGAGTAGAAATTAAACTTAGCGGTGTCATCAAAACCTGCCAGACTAAAATATCAAAGCCCCTTAAAAACTTAAACTAATTGAATTTCTGTACATTTAGCTGCAACAATAGCACATATCTAATTCTATCACATATATCCATATAGGCAGAGAATTTCGTTATATTTGGTTGAAAACAATCGCATACATAATCTTAATTGACATATCGATTTGATCACAAACAATGCCAGAGTCACACAAACATTAACCAAATTCTATGCTGTCATCTGATTGTAACCGTAAGAACCTGTGCTCTAGAAATCCTAGCAACTGGAACTCTTTCCACCTTAATGCTAAACCGCTTTTGAGAAAAACAAGGACTGAGCAAGTCCTGTCTTTAAAAGCTCAGGCCTGCTCGATAGTGACTCGTGCGTTTGCAGTGAATCTCTGAGCAAGGTCGCACACTGTGAATTCTTTCCACAGAATATGAACAGAAGATACGAAAGCGCTGCATTAGGCTGACAGTGCTGCTTTGGAATGTCTGACTTCATACTGTACATAACGCAAACGAAATAAACAACAGCACGACCATACATTTACACCTTACTGACCATCACAATAACACAATCAGTTTAATACAAAAATATTCATTCAAGTATTATTAATAAACAAATTACCGCTTTTCAAAATCCTTGCTTGCATCTTTCTCTGAGTGTTGTTTGTGCGTCTTGATTTGAAGGATCTTGGTGGTCGCAGCCTCAGCTCTTTTCCGATATTCACTACAGTTCATGAATGCACAGACCAAGAACAATATAATAGCAACAAATTAATAAAACAACAATAATAACAATTCCAGGCCCGTAGCCAGGACCAGAGCACCAGGGGGCACGTACCCCAGCACTACACGACTTCCACAATTGCTTCTGCCTTTCGTGCCTCAGCAGCCAACTTTCCATAAACACATGTAACCAAAGACATTAGAACAAGAATAGACAGGAATTAACTAAAAAAGAACGGGCCTGGCCTGCCTCTCGGCAGCAAATGGTTTTGAGGTCTCTAATTGGCTGAAAATATAACTTGAGTGGTGTCACGTGACTGATGATGTCATCACTTGTTATACTGACTACAGTAAGACCTTGAGCTCTGACCTTTGACGCCCGGGTCACGTGGTACATCGGCTGTACCATTTTCATTGGATGAAAGTATTGACCAATGCCACTCTATTCTATTAATAGCTCTATGCACGTAACACATGCCTCGGCAACAAGCAACGATGCCCCTCGCTGGCAAAAGCCTGGCTGCCTTACTGTGTACCCGCATGCAGTTACTGGTTGCAACATTTGAGGGAAACAATCAGAGGCTAGTAAACAAGATTACGCGCGTGCGCGTTTGAACTTTGTTTAAATATGACTTTTAATCGAGGTTGGTCAGCAGTGCTCGTTGGTGTAGTGGTAGCGTGCTGGATCTTCAATCCTTAGGTTGGAGGTTCGAATCCTACATTTTGCAAAATATTTTTTGCAAATTTTTATTAATTTTTTTGCGACCACCAACAGACGTTTATGGGGTTCAAGGTGGGGCTTATGGGGTTAGGGTTAGTTAATCAATATTTCATTAATATTTCATTAAAATTCTGCGTGTAAGATTTTTCCTCAAAGCTGCGTGGCCTGTTTTGCAATTGCATGCGGGTACACAGGAAAGCATCCTGGCTACAGAGAAGAGCAACTCACTCAACCCAATAGCAATAACATTAAACCACCAATAGTGCCATGAACCTATTCAAATATTTTTAATCCAACAGATGCCAAGAAAGTAAACTGATGTTCGACGTCAGCTGAAACATCTACATTCGCTCTTTCACACACAATAATACAAATCATTCAGTATAGACGTTATCATTGAACACCTGCATGACCGACCATCACTGAATATTCTGTCGGGAAGAACCTACCCAAACATACTGTACCGTTCATGACTGTAGCGGGCAGTGTAGATATTTACGAAATAAAATATTGAAAGTAAACTACAAAAACACATTTTATAACAAAACTCACGCTTGCAATTGTTCATTTTGCAATTTTTCCTGTTGCTTCATGTCTCTGGCAGCTTTCTGAAGATTCATCAACTGTGTGTTTGCCGACGCCTTTTCTTCCTCGAGAGCGGAGATCTTTTCAACGTAATGCGCGTTCCGACCGTTCGCCTCGTTATTCTGTCTGACGAGATTCTTTATCATCTGTTCCTTAAGTCTACAAAAACATTAGAACATCGTTATAATAGCATAGTCGATCAAGCTATCATAACATCATCAACATATGTAACTATCAAATCAGCAACAAGAGTAATACAAGAAAAATTCTTTATTATACAATAATATAACAACTACGCACCAAGCATGATGATGATGCTGAAAATTCTCAGCCGCAAAACAGAACCCTGAAAATTAGGAATTATGTGCTGGCAGTGCCACCGATCCACTACTACTATAAGGTCAGCACAGGTGGGAAGTCAAGGTCCTTCCTGTAGTTAGTAACTTAGTAGTAACAATTTGACAAGTTTTATCATCCTTAGTCACCATCAAAAAACAATCAACCATTGCAGTTACTTGATGTCGCATCCGTATAATTCTGAGACGAGTACAATAGAAATCGATTGATGTGATTACTGCAATAATCATGTCACAACTAAAAGCAAGCAACTATACAATACTGTACACCAAACTTGGGCAAGTTGTTCACGTCCAATTGCCTGTACGGGAAGGACCTTTGGCCGCCCACCTGTGCTCATCTGGCCTAGTGGATCGGTGGTTAAAGTCATGCGTAGTAATACGCAAGACAAATAACCATCGCCAGGACCTGTCTTCGGACAGAGCACTATCATCATCATCATCATCATCATCAAGACAGATAGTGACAGATCTTAAGCGGATACACAGAGCACGCAAAACAGTGAATGTCAATTTTGTACGTGCCTTATTTGTAGAGAGAGATCGGCAAGCTTCTGGTTAGAGCCTCGCAGGTTGTTCTCAACATTTCTGACCCGTACGTCCTCAGTCCTAGGCTCTGCAATACACAACACATCCACAGTAAAAACATCGTTACACTACACACATCAGAGCATAGCGCTCCCCCCCTCCGCCCCATGCCCCCACATTTTATCTTCCAATGAAAGATCCACTTAGTGACAACAGATAACAACACTGACAATACCTTGAAAATCGCTCTCTCTCTCACTTTTTCTCTATCTCTTTCCACCTGAGTTTTGTTCACCTGGTTCTGGAGCAGTTCTCAACCCGTCTCATTTAAAACAGAAGAAATACCGAGTAGAACGATAAAAGGATAAGAAAAGAAATACTAATTACAAGAATGATCTGGAATCAAAACATTGACTATAAGGATAATAGCGACTAATTGCATTGAAAACTACTATAGATTAAAACAGATGAAGTCCTCATCTGTTAACAACAAATACAAGGTAATTTCTCATCAGACCTAGTCACTAACGCCACACAACACATAGCAACAAACCTATCTGAAGAACTTGAGTCCGACCCTTCCTATCACTTTTCGTTCTGCTGCTGTCAAACGGCTCTTTGCCATTAACACGACGACCGCTTGACGGAGATTTGAACCTGCGCTGCGCTGAACTCGCGGATCTGTCTACTCGCGACTTCTTGACACGATACGTCGTACGACTGATGTCTGATCGTTGGATGCTCGACCTAAATCATCGTAGCAAAAACGTTAATAAAAGAAAATTAAAGAGACTTATGTGCGACGTTGTTGTTTGTCTCCCACCCTAGCCTCCGTCAGGTTAGGGTCCCGTTCTGCCTCCGGCTGCCGCCAGGGCGTCCACCCACAGCTGTAGTAGAAATGCCACTGCCACAGTTGGACGTCCGACAGAAAATTGCATCAACCATCCTGTTCCCTGTAAAGGGAGCCCAAATCGGTTTTTTGGGGTGTTTGCCAGTCTATGTGCGATTGTCTCTTTCTTTATCGTATCTACAGCTTGTTTAGACAAGATGCAGCTGCATTATATGCAGAGGACCGGGTAGCTATTCCTCCATCAAACTTTGTAACTGTCAACGATGTGGGACATAGTCTGGACTTGCCAACACGGGCACTGTGGGGGTTGGATGCAGGAATATGCACGATTATTCGGATTCAATTAAAAGAATGACGTACTAATGCTCTCTCTCATCTAACAGTGCTATTTATTGACATTAAAGGAGAAGCATCTAAATATTGACCTTTATTTACAACAAAGAATAGAGCAAGATCTAAACATAAAACAAATCACTTATGAATGTTTGTTCCTACACCACTCTCCATTGTATTTACAACCAGCTATAATGTAACTGCAATTAGCAGGACTGTAGCAGCACTGTAGCCATATTGCACAGCTGCATTGTAATACCTGCATCAAAGGGATTATAACATATGGCCTAAATTTTAAAAGCCCAACAATCTGAAGGCCGAATACTCAAAAGACCGAAGGTTCCACAGGCTGGACATTCAAAATGTCATTTTAAAAATGCAGAAATCAAAAGGCCAAATGTTCAAAAGGTCGATCATTCAACAGGCGAAAAAATCAAAAGGACTAACATTCAATAGATGGACCTTTCAAAAGGTCGAACGTTAAAATTATGAAGCAAAAATCATCCAACTAGTCCTTCGATTGGCTAAAAAAATACCCTGCTTCACTCACCATTAATCAGTAATCCCTTCAGAAAGACTGAACCACCACTCACTTGTTGTTGTTGTTGGTCGTGAAGAGTTGTTCATCGTCGTGGTAATCCCCGGCAGCTCTCCTGTCATCTCCCCCCTCGTCCATCGCTACCTCGTCACACTCGTCATCGTCCTCACTACTGAACGACTTGACGACAACATCATCGCCGTCCTCCAGCTCGCTCGTCAGCAGGCGACTGCGGGCACGGAAACTGTACAGAACTCGGTCGACGGTGACGAGAGCGGCAGGACTCGTGCGGATAATCCTCTCGTTGTGCGTCGCCACAGAGAGGTGATCGGAAGTTGCATTCTATATCATTCAATACAGAAGTTGCATTCTTCATCATACAACACAGAAGTTGCATTCTTCATCATACAACACAGAAATTGCATTCTACATCATTCAACAAAGAAGTTGCATTCTACATCATTCAACAAAGAAGTTGCATTCAACATCATTCAACACAGAAGTTGCATTCTATATCATACAACACAGAAGTTGCATTCAACATCATTCAACAAAGAAGTTGCATTCTACATCATCCAACACAGAAGTTGCATTCTGATCATTTAATAAAAATAACAGGAACAATGACAACAGTAAATAATACATGTACAACAATCAAAAATAATAAATAATAATAAGCACTAATAATAATAATAATGCGGCCATATAAAATCAGCCGTAATGAGCCCTTAGGGACAATATGCATAACTCTTACTGAAAAGGCAAACTGACGTCAATGTCAACGCTGTTAATACTAACTAAGTGGATTTCCACTGAGAGTGGTCTTACCATGGCATCATTCTCACCAGGCGCCACAGAACTGACACATCTTTCGTCTGGTAAAGTTGATGACAACCAGGCTGCTGTCAAGTTTTGCTACAGAAACATTACGACGGTGATTACAAGTGATGATGATGGTAATTATAATCAGTTGACTACAAACCATCTCTTACACTCACTGAGCAACAACTGACTCAGTGAGTGAGAGAGAGGCAACAACTGACTGTGAATGTGAGAAAGACAACAACCGACTTAGTGAATGTGAGA
>JAQFYQ010001732.1:0-12797 GCA_034694885.1 Buchholzia appendiculata | reverse complement strand
GTTACAGTCGACTGAATCATTATTTTTCAGTCTTTGGCCATTTCAGTTTCAGTTTCAGTCGACTTAAATAACACTGGTTCTGATCGCCATTTTGATATTTTCATTAAATTTAATTTCTTTAAGTGCACTCCTAGGGGCAAGGGGAGGGGCAAGGGGAGTGGCTGACACCTCTCCCCTTCTACCCTTGCGCTGATCGACAGCACTCAGCGACGGAAACTGATCAATGGCATCATACGACTAATTTAATATCTGGAATCCTCTCAAGGCAAAGTATTTCGTTGACTGTAATCAATACAACGATGCAGAGTCCCAGTCGTTTAAAAGCGTCGATTTCCGGAGTTGGTATCACGTATGCCCCATGCATCTGTAGATCAAAAACCCTGGAGCATTATTATAATGTATAATAAGCGACTTTGTCTTACTCAAGCCGGGCGCTTAACCCTTAATAGCACCCCTGGGGGTATTTTTGCCCCCACAGCTGCTCTTTGATTTATATCTAAAAAAAACTATACAAAATGTTTCTATGCCTTTTTGACTATTATCCTACCTATTTTTGGCACATGTGGACAAAATTTATAGGACTGTGGCATGAACACTGAGCCAGCGCCGCTGTTCGAATGTGAAACTAATGCCACGATATAAACATGAATAATGGTAACATGCTCTAGTCAAGCCACAGTGGAGGAAATAAGACATTGGATAGATGATGATCAAGGCGTTCCTGATAACAGTGATTTCAGTGAAGGTTCTGATGCTGCGTCTAGTGATGAAGAGGGAAGCACTGCATAAGGCCGAAAATCAAAAAGCCGAAAATCAAAACGCCGAACGATCAAAAGGACGAAAATCAAAAGGTCGAAAATTAAAAGGCCTAAATTCAGAAAGCCGAACAATCAAAAGGCCGTATGATCAAAAGGTCGAACAATCAAAAAGGCCGAACAATCAGAAGGCCCAACTAGCAAAAGGCCGAACAGTCAATAGGCCGAATGATCAACAGGCCGACAATTAAAAGGTCTACAATCAAAGGGCGTAAAATCAAAAAGCCGAAAGATCAAAAGGCCAAATGATCAGCAGGCTGAAAAGTAAACGGCGAAAATCAAAAGGCCGAACGTTCAAAAGGCCGAAAATCGAAAGCCATGATAGTGCCATTTTATGCCATTTTTGTTCGGCCTTGATAGTTCGGCCTTTTGATTTTCGGCCTTATAATCGTTTGGCCTTATGACTGTTCGGTCTTTTGATCTTTCGGCCTTTTGACTGCTCGGCTTTTTGATCGATTGGCCTTTTGACTGGTCGGCCTTTTATTCATTCGACCTTTTGGTCGTTCGGCCTTTTGATCGTTCGGCCATTTGATCACTCGGAATTTTGAAATTCGGCCTTTTACGTTCGGCCTTTTGATTTTCGGTCTTATGTAGTAGACCCATGAAGATAATGTGCTGGTGGTAGATCATTTGGTCAATACAGACGAGGAGAGTGACAATGCTGCCGACAGTGATGACGACATGGAAGAAATTAGTACATGATGATAATCGGTAATTATCCTGTAAATTCATCGTCTGATGTATTGTATTACCTGTTTTTAATCTAAAATTGTGAAGAATGATAATAATGTATCCCATTGGTCAGTCCAATCACAAATTGCATATAAGGCCGTAGGCTTTGCAGGCCAAAGACCTAGCAGGCCAAATGCCTAGCAGACTGAAGGCCTGGCAGGCAGTAGGCCTTTTGAATTAATTGGCGATTTGTTGATAAGCTCTGCTAATAGCCAATTACATGCGATTTATTTATTGTCAATGTTAATTTGCAATGCTTTGCAATAATGTCCCAATCACTATTTCGAGTCTGATAGTTATTTCAAATGATCATTAATGCGTGACATTATTTTGGGCCTCTGTTATCAGCTATTGTGTTTTCATTCTAGCTTGAATTATGGCGCCGGTTAAATAAGTGATGCATATTATTATTATTTAAGTTATACCTATATTTAAGAGGTATACTATAGACCTATATGTGTAGTTATATATTGGTAGTCTACTTCAATTCATTCGCTCTATAATTGAGGCTTCGCCAAATTAGGTCTCTTGCAAATAGGGTACGCCCCCGCGGTACCAAAATTGGTGCAGTCGATTTCGGCACTGGGGGGGGAGGCGAATTGTAAAACAAATTTGGCACCGGGTGCAAGAAGCAGACGAAATCTCCAGGCGAAGCTGGAGTCCAACGAAGTCGGATTCTCACCCGGGCGAAGCCGGGAAGGATCCGACGAAGTCGGATTCTTACTTGGGTGAAGCCGGAGTTTGACAAGTCGGATTCTCGCACCCGGGCGAAGCCGGGAAGTGCGGCAAGGGGAGCATAATTCGACGAAGTTGAATTACGACACGGGCGAAGCCGGGGAGGAATCGGAGTAGCCGAATCATGCTAGGTGAAGCATGGTTAGATTACATCGCATTCCAACCCGGGCGAAGCCGGGTAGTTCAGCTAGTAATAAATAAGTCACATGATTAATAGCTACACAGATCAGACTAAAGGACTTCCTGAACAGCTACAACGTCTTATATAACACAGCAGATATCAATAGAGTCCAATCTCTCAAGTACATACATAGTTCATCACAAAGCATTCAAAATCACATATGTCCTATCAAAATTACAATCATTTAATTTGTCTGAAGAGAAATAGAAGAACA
The DNA here is from genome assembly GCA_034694885.1 of Buchholzia appendiculata. NCBI lineage: Eukaryota > Metazoa > Annelida > Clitellata > Enchytraeida > Enchytraeidae > Buchholzia > Buchholzia appendiculata. The sequence continues at coordinate 10,120 of JAQFYQ010001732.1, read as the reverse complement.
AGACCAGCCACTGCAGTAAGTCCCAACCTAGGAGAACCCAACGTCTAAATCACGAGGGCTTCGACACCACTTCTGTCATACCTAACAGTCCACGACAGGTTCTTACAATCAACAATCGTTATAGCAAGCTGTGAGTGCGAATGTCGCAGGTCCTTATAAATGACTGCAAGAATCTAGTTACTAACTGTAAGAACCTCTCCCATCATAAGCGGCACAGTTGAACCACGATCTGTGGTCAATCAATTCAAAGATAACTAAGCGATGATGACAATGATGCAATGACATCCGATGTACCCCTGGCAAGCCTAAGCCCCCTGGATACACGTGAACTGGTCACCCATATCTAGCACAGTCTCGTGCTAATAAAGAAGGCCACATATGTCAACAACAGGTTTACCTATGTGGACCTGACACACACACACAGCCTTGAAATACCATGGTTTAATGTGCACATATCTCCCAATAAACGATTGTGCATGGCACCTGTCCATGCAATACCTAAAATGCTGGTTTCCAAAAATATCCCTGTCTAAATTTAGGAACGTCCAAACGAAGATTTTTAAATGAAAATTAACGCTACTGTTGTATTTAACAATGCATATTTTTGAAACAGTTTCTTTAAAATGAAAATCACATTGGTTCTAGTAGATCATTAAATTTTAGGATGTTAAAACAAACCTTGTAGAGATACGCGTCATACGAGGACATTGGTGGAACTTGGGGAGAAGAGTCCGTGACATTCTGATTTACTAGGTACGGAATAGAGCTGTTGCCTGTTACAGTAGTTACTGTTTCATCGGTGATCCAATAAACTTCTGATGTTATATTCATTGTTGGGACGTTTTCACTCACTTCGACAAATTCTTCTCCTGTTATAGTAATTTTCGTGCGATTACTTTCCGTCCCCATATTTACAGAATTAAACCAATTCACAAGTGGCAGTTTCGGAATGTTTTTTTCAGAATGTTTTCAGTGCTATGGTAAATAGAACAAGAACCGTGCATCAACCCAAATGTAGCGTGTTAGAGCACACACCTTAATTAGTTAAAAGGTTCGAGGGTACAAATACCGCTTGACAACTAATAATATAATTGTCATGTTTTGACCATCGCAGTAACAATAAAAAGATACATGCATCATTTAGAGCATACTGAGACTGAAGGCATTGCAATTACAATCCGCAAAGTACTTCAGGCTTAAGTTAACCGTTTAGCGACACATAAACCTGTAGCTTTCATTAAATTATTTTAACATAGCTATGTCATACTTAAAATTCAGCCGTTATATTTCAGAGACGGATTTAGCCCCATGATTCTAAAGTACTATTCATACTGCAGCTGTAAGTAGAAACATGTAAATTAATGCGTCTCTGAAATTTGATTGCTGAATGTTGTAAATGTAATGCAGTCCGAGTTTCAAATTGTTCAAATTGTTCGCCTTAATTTGATTGTGTTCCTTTAAAAATTTTGGAGGAGGCTTGGAGCAAAATAATAAAGAAATGTCCGGCGGAAATTCGGACTTTCGGAATATGCGATGCTTTAAACCACAATCTGTCTCCAGTAAGGTCAGACGAGACCGAATCCAAGTTTCTATTGGAGGAGGGGCTTGACTAAAAAAATTGACGACCTTTTTCAGAATTTTAATTCGAGTGGATGACATTTACAATTAAACCTCCTCCCTCTTTATTACGGGCCTGAGATGCATTCAAAAATTACCATAAAGTTATATATTTGTGACCATTTTGAATTTCTGACCACCTGAGCTCAAGCAGTGTGCATTACTCTGGTTTCTAGTTAGTAGTTAGTTCCGTAATGATCCAACCCCATTCCGCAGTTAGTTCCGTAATGATCCAATTCCATTCCGTAGTTAGTTCCGTAAAACAAATGCACCCTATGCACCCATTAGTACAGTAGGCACTAATTGGTATAGGGATAACTGTTTGCCGATGGTCTATTCGCTACTTATGATACTTAGCACATTTGAGGGCAAGTGCCAGGCATCAGCCTCAGACAACCAAACGGTTCAGTAAGAGTACGCTTAATGATCATGAAGCAGGGATGTCCTACACACCCCCAGCGGGGTTTATTTACCCCCCCCCCTTTCCCGCTTAGATAATTCTTGACATCTCCCCCGTTTAATTTTCACTACCCCTCCCCTCATGCTGGAATGATGACCCCCCCCCCTCCCCACTGGGGGTGATATGTTTTTTTAGCAATTTAGAAATTTTATATGCATATATGGGTTTCCAACAAATATTGGCGCTCCGCAATCTCCCCCCCCCCCTCGGTCGTCGAAAAAAATTGTAGTTCGTTGCGTGAAAAAAAATTAAACCCCAGATATTTTTACACCCTTGGTTCAAATTCCTGGAGAAAAGCTGTTATGAAGTAATGCACAGAAGTGTTCTCCGAGACGGCACAAGTTGTTCTGAACAATTACAATCCTTATTGAAATTCGTTTCATATGGGCAATCTCTGAGAATTGCAATCAAATAACGTTAACATCTTGAGGTAAATTTTGTGACAACTTAAAAGCAGGCTCGTAGGATTTGAATCCGGATATTTGTTGACAGCCAAAATATTTTAATGAAATTCTTTTCGAAATTTTCAATTTGGAGGTTCAAATCGAAACGATTTATTAATTATATTTTTTTGCAGATAATGTCTCAAAACATGATTTTGCAGAATTTGTTGGGGGTGGTAAAATAATAAGCCTCTCGCCCTTAGATGCGGTCCTGTTAAAAAGATACAAAATTCTTAAAGAAGAAAAATAGTTCCAAATTAAATTAAGATATCATATTTCTATACAGACTATGCTAGTTTTTCAAAGGGGCCCACATGACGAAATCTCAGGGCCCATATGTGCCATGACACACGGGCACACAGGCCGGTAAGCCTCAGCTTACAATTTCAGCAAACCAATGATAGTTTGCCCTTTATACAGTATGCCTAGTTACAGTTAAGTACGCTACAGACCGGGTTTCTATTGGTTTCAACTGATTCTCAGTGACTCTCTGTTTTATGTTCTTCTCTAATCAACTTTACAGCTCAATCTGTTGCGAGGTTCTGTTCTTCTTCCGTGACAGTTCGTTCAACTGTCTTGTATACTTAGCTTTCAAGCTCATTACGCAGTACTGTATCGAGGGCGTCAGCCTACTACGAGAGGAAACAGTGAGGAGAAGACAGGGAGAGAGAAAGAGGGAGAGAGAGAGAAAAAAGAAAGGAAAGAAGAAAGAATGAATGACAGACAGACAGACAGACAGACAGAGACAGACATGCAGACATGCAGCAGACTAAAAGAGTCCCTATTACCAATTATCATAAAATTATGACAGAAAGTCGTGCTACTAATTATAGTTTTCACAAATGTTGCTTTCTCAACGATGATGATCTATGTGTTTCACAGAGTTACATGATAACTTACACCAGCAATGCTCGATTGCATTGAGGGATCAGAGCGTGGAGCTACTCTAGAATTAGGCCGAAGTGTTAAAAGAATTGTAGAGGTTCAAAACCTTCATTTTCAAACGAAAACAGCTCTTGCCAGCCACATAATAAATGCGATAGTGTAGCCCCAGGTACACATGCGTTATTTAAGTGGCGGGAGGGGGGGGGGGTATGGATCCCTCAAAGTTATTTTTTATTAAATTACTCTATGTTTTGATCGATGGCATCCAATCCTCCGCTTGAAACATCACTGACACGTTAAACCGCCCTAAATGAAATTTTTTAAACTAGTCGGTAAAATTATCAAATTCTGGCTATAATTGGACAGCAGGTATTTTAAACTATCCAGAGATAATAATAATATCATTTTACTACAGGAATAGAAAACATTCTAAATCCGTCGTCGTTTCTATCTCTTGCTATTGATATCTGCATCAGCTGCAAGGGATAAAATTAGTAACGAAATTGTTGTCAGCGTAAAACTTAACTGAGCATAATGCGGAAATTACTCGTATCACATTTTCGAAGCTATTATATAGTGTGTTATTCGGGAAAATTTCTCAACAATGCAGCAGTGTGTATACCGCATGTCTAATTAATTCCTGTTTCACAGAATCACACAGTATACGTGAAGCTCCATCATACAACCTCTCAAACTGGTGCTCCACGCTATGACTGTCAGTTTTCGTTTTGTTCTCCACTATTTGTTTCATTACAAACGTAAGTGCCAACGATTGATTACAGAAATCAAAGCACTTTGAGTTTGTAATTTTGTTCATTGTTTCGACGCGCATCAGTGAATCTGATCAGAGAGAAATGAAAAATGTCAAGTCATCGTATGTTGCATTGGAAGAGTGATCGTCCCCAGTTTGCCACTCAAGAGTTCTATAGAACTGAAATTCCTTGAAATTACTTTTGAAACCACCAGCATTAATTGAATTATACTAATGTAGCGTCGTATACGCATTTGCAGTTTCTTTGAGGTCGTCTTCCTATACGTCAAAGTCTAAGAATTCTGAAAGGCAGGAGCAATGTCATTGCCATTGACAGGTGCCGATATTACCATTGGAGTGGCTGTTTTGGATGAGTATATATTTTTCCATCTAAACAATATTAGTACTGCATCTAACAAGGGTCGACAGAGGAAACCCATGAGTGTCCCATTGATCAAACCCATGAGTGTGGCATTGATCAAACCCATGAGTGTCCCATTGACCAAACCCATGAGTGCGCCATTGATCAAACCCATAGTGTCCCATTGATCAAACCTATCAGCCTTCTGATAGTTATATTGACATGCTATAGGATCGATACAGAAAAGGATCAACTTTATGGAAAATGTGCCTTTTCACAAACTGGACTAAAAGAATGCAACTTGCATGAAAAGAGAAAAGGTGGAAATGTATTCCCTACGATTTTCATTTATGAAAGAAGGTCTGTTGGAAAGATAAATTAGAAAAATTCTAATTAGTAACTAAGATTACAACAATTATAAGCGTAGACTGAATTTCACTTCGCATGAGTCTATATTTTAAAAATGTTAAAGACCCTTTTATGCTGACGTTCGAAACATAGTCTTGACAAATTTTTGGCTCCTTTAATGTTTTTTTTTTCATTTATGCCCACCCCCTTTCCAGTGCCGGATTTAGGTTTGTGGAGACCCTAGGCAGTGAAACTGTGGGGGCCCAAATTTTCCGTAGGTCTATATTTATTCGCTCTTCTCTTTGTGCAAGCGATACGCGAGAAGAGATTTACAGTTGTCACATTTATAAATAATAACAGTTACTGTGAAAATAATCTCAAGCAAATTTAATTTAATTTCCATTGACATATTTTTAATTGCTAACAACGAATTGACAATAACATTCAGACAATAGACATTGTGCAATGCTCTGAAAGAAAGAAGTCAGAACTGATCTCTTACAGTGTGGCTCAATGCTCGTGATCAATCATCATAATCAATCATCGGGCCACGGTTATAACTTACGAGTCACTCATAATGAGTAAGTCAGTAATAAGTCATCACAATGACCGTTTTATTATGGTATGCAGTGTACTTTCAGTATATTATAAACTATAATATACTGTAAATATAGGCCTACTGTGTAAAATCAAAATACATATTGATAACTAAACCGTTGAACCGTGCCCCCAAAATAAAACTAAAATAGGTTAACTGGTTGATTCTCAACTGGTGTTGCTACAACATTGTATCTATAACAGGTAACTACAATCTACAGTCTAGGGGCCTTTCAAATATATGACGTCACGCAGGAGGGGGGGGGGTCGTCGAAGTGTGACAATTAGTGACAAGGGGGAGGGGGGTTTAGCCCGACGTGACATCACGCAAAAAATGTACGTAGCCAAAAAATGTGTGCTTAGCCAAAAAAATCAGAAATTTTGGATCTTTTTGAATTTTTTTTATCGATCGTCCCCCCCCCGCTCGTCAGAAATTTTTTCACTCAGAAGGGGGGGGGTTGAGATTTGTGACGTCGTTATTTAGAGGTATCGCGATGTGTGTCGGATTGTGATAAGGGAGAGGGGGTCAAAAATGCTAAAAAAATGCATGGCGTCATATTTGAATGCCCCCTATGCAGTTCATGTATACTTTGAATAAATTTGAATGAATGCTTAATCCCTAAATAATAATAATTATTAAATGCAATATTTGTTCTCATTAAATTTTGCAATAATTATTCATAAAATTATTGAAATTTTGAAGTATATAAAATCATTTATATTACTATATATTGCAGTAATTTCAACTAGTTTGTAGAAGTTCGCTGGTGAATTGGTTGGTCATACAGCTGAATCTGATGACTACGCTTTGTATTGTGTGACGGCCACTGCAACAGTGTATTCGTTGACTAATTGTCACGTGTTTAATAATGTGTGTACACGGTAACATGGTTCCAGTGCGCATCGATGACCTCGTGTTGGTTGAACGTCCCACAAACAAGTCGGTATTTGTCGGCGAGACTGTCAGCGTCACATTTCTTGCCTTCACGCAGCGGCTGGCGACACACAACTGGTTCAAGCTGAGACGGGCAGACAGTGAACCTCAAAGCACTCCAGACGACTCTCAATGGATCTGGTTAAATGTAGACGAATTAATTACATCGCTCATACTATCCGTTATTTATTGTTAAGAGTAATTGTCTGACATAATTTTTTATGGTTCTGATGGCTTCTATCGCGAGCGTTCCGTCGATTTCAGTGATCCATGAATGGTCTGGTACCAGGGCCGTATTTATGGGGGGGGGGGCGGTCGGGTTCAAACCCCCGGGACGATCAAGTATGATCATAAACAGTCACGCAATAGGCGTCGCCATTTTAGATTACAATTGTGCACTGCTAATAGTTACATACGCCGAGACCCGAGATATCGCTGCGCAAGACCTCTATAATCATTCTAGCTGTGGAACATATCATTTGTATCTAATTGCGTGCATTTCTTTTTCGAGAAAAGCCTCTTCTTATCAGCACAAAATGCTCTTTTATTAGTTTAACGCTAGTTCCGTAGTAGATCGTGAGAATCTCATGAACAATTCACAATACCCCAGTTTATTCGCTTATTCGCTTGATATGCGTATGTATGTACTGTATGTATGTAGCACTTCCTTTTACGCTTAACATGGTTCGTGGTGTCATGTCTGCCGTCACACCGTCAATGACATTCCGCATGAGAAGAACGAGCTACGTGCGATTCATGATCAAAGCAACGTAGATGTCGCTGCTATAATTATAGTTCTTTCTTTCTCTGACTATTTGTTGCATGCACGAACCAATGTTAAGTAGGCTGGCGCTGTATGGTTTTGTAAAAGGAAATGCACTGAAGTATCTGTTTGAAAACTTGGCGGGTATTTTGTGATTACAGAATGGAGAGAATTCAGAGAGAATTTCATTTCTGAACGACTTATATTCGTCTCTCGTCATACACAACGCCACAACTGAAGACTCTGGTTTCTACAAACTCTTAATCTTCCATATCTTCCATGTGAAACAGATTGAAGCAATAATCTACATCGACGTTAAAGAACGAACTAGTTCAAAAGACGAAGAAGAAAATTCATTTCTCAGCGTGAGTGTTTTAGACGTCACAACAAATATCCATGGGTCATCGGAAAATGCCACTAATTTGGCGCGTACTGAGAGTATGGGCCTAGCATCAAAAGAAAATGAGACATCACACACTGTTGATGTGATCGTAACATCCTCTACTGATGGAGCAGTGTCATCCACAAGCCTTACTGGAATGTTCTTCTCAAGAGGTTCTTCTCAGTCACCATCGTTCTTGTCACCGGCAACAGAAGACGCCTCGGATCTCATGAGCCTGCGATATGCTCTACTGTTTGGTATCACTTCGTTCATATTTGTGATGATCATATTTGGCGGATCTCTGATCATCTTGCGCAAATGTCGAAGTGGTAAGGCTAGAGCGACTCGCTCACATGTCACCCAACTGACGAAGTATCTCATGCGTAACGGTTGCAAGATGATCTACAACGAGAAGATGCCCATTTCTCCGCTCTACGTGAAATGGAAAATTAAAAACGACAGGTAATATAAGCTAATTCTTTAGACCCATAAGTTTAATTTGTATTCAATGATTATTTGCTATGTTATTGTTTACTTTCTGTGATTTGCTACAATGTGCATGCGTCTATGACTACAACCTGTGTATTGTAGTCTATTTGTAGACCTGTATTTAACCTGGGTCCGACTCAGTATTTTTTTTATTAATTAGCATGGAGCTTGTTGAGCGCTTGCCAGGCGGCAGGGTCATTGAGGTCAAGTACAATGAGCAGACTATTGGCTGGCAGCATCGATTGATTGATTGGTGTTTAACGGCACGTCAGCACAAATAGGCTATTATATTGCGCCTTCAGTGGATACAAACTTCACGTTAAAAATCAGTTACGAACTTACGGTAAAAGTAAATGCTAAACACTAGCAGCATCGAACACTAGCACATAATTGGATATGTCTTTGATTTGAGGTCATCATCCCAGCGACCACTATAAGCTCAAAATTATATCCATTAAAACTGAAACCATTGGTTATTACTAGGCCTACTCACGATTTTTTTTATCCATCAATCACTCTTGTAATCTTATTTGTAAACAGCTGGAGCAGCGGCTGGAAGGAATGGAAGGATGAAGAAGGCCGTGGTATATTGAAGTCTATGAGGCGAGGATAGCTAAATGCTATTATTTCAAAATGCTAGATTGTGAATAAAACAATATGCATAATCTAACCAGAATAATATATTGAAGTCAGAATCACAGTCTATCATAATAAAAAATCATCACGATGATGATGATGATGATGATGATAATGACGCTGATGACGTCGACGACGACGTCATCGACGTCGTCGTTCACGACGTCGACGACGACGACGTCGCCGACGCCTAGTTTAATTGACTTTGATATTCATTGTTGAAGCTTAATGATTGGAGAAGCAATTGGTGAAGGAGCTTTCGGCCGAGTCTATAGAGCCGTGTTGAAAGATCCAACAAGTAAAGAAGGAATCACAGTTGCAGTCAAAATGCTCAAAGGTAAGTTACCTCTAATTTTCTCAATTTTATTGTATCTAACCAGGCCAACACAATAGTATTTTAGCTCTTCTATCCGCCCGTCCATCCGTCCGTCTGTCCGTCCGTCCGTCAGTCCGTCCGTCCATCCGTCCGTGCGTCCGTCCTCCCATTCGTCCGTCCGTCCGTCCGTCCGTCCATCTGTCTGTTTTGCTAGGTTAGGTTAGTTAGCTAGCTTGCTATCTAACCAGCTATGGTTTCTATAATATAATATTTCTATAATGTTATTTAATTTAATTGCAGGAATAATTGCATGTGTATTAGCCTATTAGGTGTACTAATTGTTTTTCAGTTATAACAGTTCTTCATATACTGTGTTGATAGAGAACGCTGGTGTGACTGAGGTGAATCAACTTCTTCAAGAGCTGGATACAATGAAGAAGCTCGGCAAGCACGAGAATCTGATCAAGTTCCGTGGCTGCTGTATCGAAAATGGTATGTGCTTAAAATAAAGCATAAAATAGGATCAAATGAGCAGCATGATGGATTGGCATACAAAAATCAGATGAGTTCAGCTAAACTAGCAGTGACCAGTAGTGTCAGACAAAGAATAATAATCTGGTAACGTTGCTTAGTCTATGTGTATGAATTAACACATCAACATTGCCATGGTCTTTCTCGGTTAAATAATACTGTCTCTGTCATATTGTCTGTTGTCATGCTGTCAATTGTCATACTACCTCTTGTCATACTGTCTCTTGTCATGCTGTCTCTTGTCATATTGTCTCTTGTCATTTTGTCTCTTGTCATACTGTTTCTTGTTATACTATCTCTTGTCATACTGCCTTTTTCATACTACCTCTTGTCATACTACCTCCTGTTATACTGTCTCTGGTCCTACTGCCTTTTTCATACTACCTCTTGTCATACTACCTCCTGTCATACTGTCTTTTGTCATACTACCTTTTTTCATACTACCTCTTGTCATAATATCTCTTGTCATACTACCTCTTGTCATACTGACCAGGCATACCGTCTCTTTGTATCATAATCTTTCTCTTTTTCTCTCTCTTTCTGTTTCTCTCTCGCTCTCTCTCTCTTTCTCTCTCTCTCTCTCTCTCCTCTCTCTCTCTCTCTCTCT